>JAQGBB010001462.1:0-13377 GCA_034691745.1 Prismatolaimus dolichurus
CAAGGCGTTCGCAAGTTATGTTCAAAACAGTTTGAAAATTTGTGTCAGTGGGCCTCAAACTACCGATGACAACAATTTTGATGCACATTTTTTCGACATCTGTGCAGCTATCTTAAAGCCGCAAATGAAAAGACATTGTCTTAGCGCTTGAAACCTTTCTGCAACGATCTGAGTAAGCTGTCATCAAGCTGCCGGAAAAATATAATAAATTTTTCAAAAATAAATCTTGCAAGTTCCCCAAGGAACACACAGCTCTAATGCAAGCAAAAACAGCACTTAACGAGCTGGCATGCTTTTTGGAAACGACCCCGGATGCCACCAGTTTCTAACTGGCTGAAATAGTAAACCAATAGGATTTCAAGGACTGCGTGTACATAACTTTGCGGTTGTATCTTGATGCACAAATGCTTGTTCGTCTGCTGCTCTACTGTTCATAGTTTATGGTGAATGAATGTTGATTGAGTCAAGATAGCACACCCAGAGCACGATCAATTTAGCAGCGTATAAATCATAATATGTACCACACAGTGCAATCACTTCTGGAGACACAGAGCCACAACACAGGAGCGTTGGGGAAATTTGCTTTCAGGAGACGCATCCCCGTGGAAAACTTAGAAATGAGCCCGAATTGGCACTTACCCTACTTTTCCCACGCACATTGGCACTTTCGGGGAGGGCTCAAGTCGGGTCAGCCGGAATGGCCCTACGTCCTGCTAACATGCATTCAGCAAAAATCTACTTACATCTACATTACGTAGTAGAATACGAAAGGGGCCATTCATTTATGACGTCACTTATTTTTCGACGTTTTTGACCCCCCCTCCCCTACGTCATATACTATAACACATAAACATAGCCTATCTTCTACACATAACGTCATATTGGCCCGACCTCCCTCCCTCCCCCTAATTCGTGACGTCATAAATGGATGGCCCCAAATGCTGAGCACGTTGCAGACACAATGTTTTCCGACAGCGAGTTCCAGGGCGCGACCACTCGGTGAATTCCCCACAATTCGGAATAACGATAGAAACTTGATAATTTGTGTCGCTCAAGCGACCAGCACAGCCATGTAGAGAACACCGTCAGTCGTGATTCGTCTTTTGTTCCTTGATTAATGCGCGGTAATAAACTGTTTTTTTCCGCAAGAGCACTGACTCATCATCATAAAATCAGTGGTTTTTTAATGAGCGTTTTTCCATTGTCCAAATTTAAAGATGGTGCAGATTGTCACTGTCACCTTCTTTATACTGCCTACACTAGTCGCTGGTAAACTTCACGAGAAAGGCGCCTCTGGCGATGTCGCTGTCCGCGAAGCGATTGACGCCATTGAGGAGCGCTGCATATTCGCGAACGACAACGGTTTCCTTCGCCGTGTCGCTTGGGTCGAATCGCATTTCGGCTCTCAGTTCGCCGACGGTGAGAGTTGGATCTGGCGAGTGAGCCAGAACGCGACGGCCGAACTTTCGAGAATCGATCGAAACGAGAAAAAGCTCCGCATGATTTCGAGCAAATTTGGTGTCGACCTTCGAAGTATCGCTATTAACGGCGAACTCGAGAATCCGCTTATCTCAGCGTTAGCTTATCGCAAATTTCTTGACATAAAAGGAGGGAAAATACCGATGAGTGTCGCGGATCAAGCTCAGCATTGGAAACGCTACTGTGCTTCTACATTTTGTCGCACAAACGCGTCGTTTTTTGTCGAGTCCGTTCGCAACATGCCTGTTCGGTGCCCGCAGGTGAAAATCAATCTGCTCTTCGTTCTCGATGTATCCTCAAGCATAAAAGAAAACGATTTTTCTACTGCTCTTTCTTTTCTGAAGACGATGATTCAGCGTCTAGAGATAGGCCCCGAGGGCTACTCCATTGGCGTTGACGTATTTTCAACCGGTGCCCGTTCCGTCGAGAGGTTCGATCCGGGGACGTCAGCAAAATCGCTCGTCTCGAGAGTGAGTAAAATCGACCACGACGGTGGAGGTACGAATATGTCGGAAGCTTTCGACCACGCTCGCGAAGTGACCTTTCGCTTTGGTCGAAAGGACGCCAAGAACGTTCTTCTGCTCGTCACTGATGGAATAGCAAATGACCACAAGAAAGCAGTGGAAGCAGCTGAGAAGCTAAAATCCACAGGGGTCGAGCTGTTGCTGTTGGTGTCGGATCGGGGCCGGTTGGTGGACCGTTGAACGAGATAGTATCAACGCCAACCTGCATGCACGTCTATCTGCTGAATAACTACGCCGACTTGGCTGCTCATCTTCCGCAAGAGCTGAACGAGAGACTTTGTGAAATTGCGGCGAAGGTGGAGAGCGAGCTTCTCGCCGCGTGGACGAAGACGGTCTTACTCGGTGTTCTTCTGGCTCTGTTATTTCTCGCATTGCTTGTGGCTGCGATTGGCAGTCTCGTCGTGCTTGCGAAAAAGATGCAAGCCCGGAGGCGCTTCGCCATGCAAGAGCGACCGCCGCCGATTGTGTTCGAGCGAGAGCACCTCTTCGACAAGATGCGTCATCAGTTCGACAAACCTGAGTATGTTCAACGACGGGGATCGATTACAATGCGCCTGCGTCACGAAGAGGCTTAGCTATATAATAATCTTCGTTGATTTTCGTAAAAAAATTGCGATTTTAGGCACACTACGTTTACACGTAGTGTCGCCTTATGCAATGACATTTGTGTTTCCGTCCGTCTGTCCGTCTGTCTCCAACTTTTTTTCGAGGAAGAAGCAACCGATCGAGATGCGGTTTTCTGCACTGGATACCTTGTGGTTCAATAAGGAACTCTATTGAAGATGGGCATTGGGGGGTTTACAATTTGGGGCAGGGGAAGAGTTTTAAGTTGGTTTTCCATGTAAAAAGTTGGCTGGAAAAGCATTCGTTGTCTGCTGATTCATTCTCTGCTGTGAAGCGTGTGCACCTTTGCGTGGCTGCTTGCCGAGCCACAGCATGCTCAAAAACCCGTGCGCTTGACGTATCAGCCGGCGATGTTTACGCTTGTTTTCATTGTCACTGCGGATTTAACCCAAACGTGAAAGAAAACGACATTTCATACTAGGGCGTTCCGCGGGTGCTCACGCGCCCATTGACCCATTGCAGTGTGGCTGAGTTCAGTGCGGCAAGTTCAGTATCCGCGTATTCCTACTTTTATCTATCGTGTCCTTTTTTATCCCCCATATTCCCACCTCATTCCCCGTATTCCACGGTACCACA
Source organism: Prismatolaimus dolichurus (assembly GCA_034691745.1). Taxonomy (NCBI): domain Eukaryota; kingdom Metazoa; phylum Nematoda; class Enoplea; order Triplonchida; family Prismatolaimidae; genus Prismatolaimus; species Prismatolaimus dolichurus. Next base: position 3,204 of record JAQGBB010001462.1, read on the forward strand.
CGATCGTATCATTGTTTATCCCCCGTGCCCCACCGTTTCTCACCTTATCACATCGTATCCCACCTTATACCATCGAATCCCACTTTGCCCTCCGTATCCCACCGGGCCACCGTTTCTCCCTTTCTTCCAATGCATCCCGCCTTATCCCACTCTGTCCTCCGTATCCCATGACTGAACTACTGTTTCTCACCTTATCTCATCGTTTCCCACTTTATTCTCATCGTACAGTATCCGAACTTACCCACCGTTTCCAACCTTATGTTACATAATCACGTTGCTTCCCTCCGGATCACACAATTCTGTGCCTTTTCCATCATTCTCACCTCTGTTTCCCATTTTATTTCACATAATCCCGCCTTATCCCGCCATATCGCACCTTACACCACCGTTTCCAACCTTTTACCACCATCCCTACCTGCCCCATAACCCGTTGCATTTGTGCCAAATTTGAAGCATCACTTGTCAGAAATATTCACTTCTGACTGAGGAGCAGCAAATTCTTATTAGTGCTTATATCAACGCAGCATAAACTGCGTGTTGTTCCGGTATTACACGCACAAAGCTTGATGAAAATTCTTGCTGACAACGCGAACAAAACGTCTATGGAATCTCATAATACTTCGACAGGAATTCCATGGCATCGCCAACCCGGAATTTTGGTTGTCCAAGGCCCCTTTGACTCCCACAATCGCCGACGCTTTCTGCACGTTTGCGAGGCACCTTTGAAGCTCGCATCATCGCCAGCTTTAGATTTCCTTGTTGTATCCTGCCTGGAGCGCGTAGCGAGTAAGAAAAAGAATATCTGACTGGTCAGTCGAGATTTATCTCCTTTATCCACCTCTTTCCCCGTATGCCTCCTTATCCCCAACCACCAAAGTTATCGGACGGTGTGAGCAACCTGCCAATGGTAGGGAGGTTCGGGGCCTCCGAACAAACTTTTTTGTTTCAAGAGAGCAAGGAAAACGAAGAGAAATCGTGGCCTCCTTTCCACCCCTGTCTTGCTTCAAAATCCTTCGCGCCAGTGGTTTTTGTTTTTCAAACAACAGGATGCTTTTTCGGCTTTGAGATTTACTTGTTCTGCAGCCAATCGCTTCCGTAAAAGAATGCAAAAAACACTTGTCGGGGCTATGGAGAATTGAACTTCCGAGCTCTCGGTAAATAAGCCATGACGATATCACTATACTACCAGGCATTTGATTGATAGCTCACCTATTCTAGGCTCGGCATAAATGACGGCTGGGCAAGGCAAACCGAAAAATAAAAGACCGAGAAATGTACTTTTAAAAAATTGTATAAACACAACAGCAGCGCGGAAGCAAGTTTTTGCAAGTTGTAAAAATTTCCCATTTTATGGGCGTTCCTGAAATTGTCATTTTGTAGGAGGATTTTTTCGCGTTATATTGTATGATCTTTTTTGCATCCTGCCTGAAAGCGCGCAGCGCGTACAAAAATAGTTAAATCGTTGCTGTTTTATAAAGCCCCAAAATATTTCACCGAATTTTCTCAAATCCCCCAATATTCATCAGAAGGACAAACTTGGGCGATGTCTAGGCCGCCACAGTACAGTATGTCCCATGGAACACCAAGTGTTCTAGAACATTTTTCAGTGTTTCTACAATGCTTTCGCTCGCTCTTGCCTGTTTTTTGTTGGTACTGAAGCTGTACGCCGGCCCATTGTTTCTTCTGCACTAATTACTAGCATTGCGCGGTAATTACCATGTTATCGCTGAGTGCTTTCTCAAAATTTTCTACCTTTAGTTTTCTAAAATTTTGGCCATTTTGATTTGCGGTACGGGCTTCTCCTTTGCTTTGATCTCTCGGGGCGTCTAAAGGACTTTGAGCGATGGGAGCACTTTCAAGCGATGAACGAAGGTATCGCAATGTGCTTCCCTACTTCAAGAAATCGGAGGATATTCAAATTGATAACCTGCGAAAGTCTAGTAGGAACTCCTGCTCACAACGATCATGCACTGTTATAAAATCTCACGACGCCGGCGGTCCAATGAAAGTCGGAAAAACGTTCTGCACACGGCTGGGAAGTACGCACTAGACGTTCCGTCAAGTCTGGGCTACAACACTCGTGACGACTACAACGACGTCTTCAACCTGTACGTTCGTGAACGTGCAAGTTCACGTTCACGAAGGTGTGAGACAAAGCACGTTCGAAACGTCGGCGATGAATTGTGACAAGCTCGACGTACCAATGGACGCTCACGTGACAAAAGTAAGAACAAGTGGACGCGAGATCGCCGAAGAGCATTCTGCCGAAACAAAAATAATCGCGGCAAGGTAATTTTGTCGAACACTCTGGAACAACTTGGAGCACTAGGTGTTACACGGGACACACGATACTATGACCATCTGGCCATCCGCTAACTTTGTCGGATTTGGAGAAGGATTGGTGGAGGATTTGTTGGGAGTGAGGGGTGAGTTGGGCGGGAGGGAGTAAATCTGACCAGTTAGCATTCTTGCTTTTTTAGTGCTTGCTTCGCACGCGTCTGCAGGATGCAGTGAATAGAGTTAGTGTAAAGAAGACATTCGTCTACTGGTCATACTTAAAAATTTCCCAACCCCCTCCAATTCCCCAATCTTCCCAATTCCCCCTAGCCGACAAAAGTTAGCCGCCGCTGTGAGCAACCTTGCCAGTGGTGGGCGCAAACTTGCCAGTGGTATGTAGCAACGTGACAATGGTAGGCGATAACTTGCCAATGGTATGTACCAACTTGTGAATGGTATTAGGGGTTCGGAGGGCGAAGTTCCCCTTGGGAAAAAAATGGTTTTTTTACTTTTTTCATTTTTTTTACAAGAGAGGAAAAACGCAGTGCGGCGACAAATCGTGGTTTCCTTTTCTCTCTTGCTTCAAAAACTTATGTGCTGGTTTTTTTTGTGAAACAGTAGGATGCCTTTTCAGCTTTACCGATTTACTTGTACTTATAACGAAAGTGAAGATAGTGAAGACTGCAAAAATCTTCTTGTTTTAGTGAAAACTCGCCTTTTGTAGACGAATACCATGAAACAGATTTTCAGCGATTTCCGAGCGTTCATAGATGTGTTGTGAAAATAAAAAATTAAGATTGTTTTTGATGGGACCACTGCTTTTGGAGTGCGATACATCTCATCCGGAAGAGACTACTTAGTCACGGCTCGTCGTGAGGTCATTCTTTCCGCGGGCGCCATTACATCTCCACAGCTACTCATGTTGTCCTCCGTGGGACCGAAAGAGCATTTGCAGATGCTTTAGGCAAGACAACTGATGACTAGTGCACATATTCGGTCTTATAGAGGGATCATTTTGTCTTTCGTTAGAGATTTGCCAGTCGGAGAGCACCTCGTCGACCATCCGTTTGTTGACCTACTCTTCAGCTTCAACGAGTCAATTGGACTCGACGTTCGACGCTCTCGCGCGTGTTCTCCTTCTACCCTCAGGCGGTCTTTCTCGACATTGGCGGCTTCATCGGGACGCATAGTTTATTCGCCGCTTCTCGAGGCCACCAAACGATCGTCGTTGAGCCGTTCCCACGAAATTTGCGACTTATCCAAAAGTCACGTGATCTCAACTGTTTCCACCAATCGCTCAGCATTGTTTCAAAATGCGTTTCGGATATGGACTGTGTGTTACTTGACGATGTAGCTGTGCTTGCCGGTCGCGTCGTCGGTGATAAGGGACGGCGAGTCATGATTATGAAGGTCGACGTTGAGGGGCATCAGAGTCAGGTGTTTACGACGGCGAGCCGGCTTTTCGAGATGTTCGATATTCCCGTGCTGTTCATGGAGTGGGCGCATCAACCGCACCGGCATGGGCAGAGTAGGGTTGGAGATCTTGTAAGCTTTTTCATGAGTCGGGGCTACAATGCGTTCGACTTTAAAGCGGCGAATCACTCGGTGATCGTGCGACTTAACGCGGAGGATTACTGGCAGAAGTGGCCATTCGAAATCATCTGGATTAAGGAGGATCATATGCGGAAGAAATCCGTTTGGGCCATCGAATGAGCAAAATCACTGATCTTTTCTCAGGTATCTTTTGCAGAATTTGTGCTCTTTGTTACGAACGATAAACATGATTGATTTATATACCGACGATTATCGAATTTTAACGGCCGACTGTGCAAGAAGGTGAGTTCACCGGTGACTTCGGCTCGTCATAAAAACATGTTTAATTAAAATCCGTAACTGCATAAGCCAGGGCTAGTTAAACTCGGCTCCTGGGGCCAAATTTTGCCCCAAAAGATCTTGCGCCTGGCTCTAAGCCGCCCCACATCTCTTGGCTTCAAACCTAAAAAAAAAATCCAAAAATCCAAAAAATTTCTCCGCTCCCTTCGCTCGCGGCACATTTTAACGCTTAGTTTTACCAAAAGTGATTTGAAAAATTTGCGAAGGCCGAAAAAGTTTCCAAAAATTTTTCAACTTTGTTCAAGTTTTTTTTTCAAGTTGCAAGCCAGCGACAGAATAATCGGCGAATTACTCCGCGCCTTAGACGAGACTGAGGGCGATTGCAGCTCATTCGTTATAACTGACCGTAGCGGTTGTGTGATTTAGCGCGTGCACCGCTTTAGATTCGTTGGATCCATTGTTTGGACTTGAGGCCGTACAGTTAAAGGTCCGAAATCTAAGCGGAAACAATAGAAAAAAACTTGAAAAATTTTTAAGTTCAAATAACTTGCTTTTTTAGTAGTCAAGTTTTTTAAGTTAATGTTAGAAGATCACGTTACTTGCCTGAACGTGGACACAGACCCCTTCGTGGTACCATAGTAAAGCGTTTCATGGACAATCGATTCGTCCGAATATACTCAGAATTGTTACCTAGAGCACCAAATCTGTACCGCAGGCCTGCTCTAACACATCGATCATTCACTCGTAACCTGGGTCTGCGAAAATTGTAGCCTATTGAAAATCGGCGTTGTGTCCATGCTTCATTTACAATTTCTAGGCGTTCGACACGTGACAGCCACAGTAAGATAACTCAGCTCTGATCAGAAATGCAGCGTGTGAAAATGGGCCGCTTTCTTCCAATGTAAAATGCTTGAATTAGCACTTTGTAAGTGCAAGCAAACTGAAATAATCACAAGAGCAGCCCATATCGCAAGAGTCATAGTGTCCATGCACCTGCGGCGCATGTGTACCCCATTACATGTAAAGCATGTGAAAATTTCTTACACGAAAGTTGGTGAGAACAGCATTTGCGTTCCTACCAAGCTTACATTTGCATTCTCACACAATCTTGTTCCCGCAGTGCGCATACTTTGCCAAACATAAAAATTCCTTTAATTTCTTGCATTCGTAATTTAGTTCAAGACTACATGTGAAAATGTTCCAGTATCATTTTAAAAGGTCAGTGACTTTTCGCTAAAAACGCTGCTCTTCGATACCAAAATTATTTCAGTCAGAAAAATCGGCAAAACGACATAATCATATATTTTCAGCAGCTTCTATAACGACTACCAGCTAGCCATATATCGTTGCCTAGAATGCGTTTTCTCTTCGTTGCTTTGCTGGCTGTTTTCGGATTTTCAGTTGGAAAATCGAACGCTTGTGAGTAACGTTGAGCATCTTCATGTATACGGTTCAGGAAATTTTTAACTTGTGGCCGCTTTGCTTAATGGAGGCCAAAAATTTGCACCACTTACAGATCACGGCCGTTCGTCGGAGTGAAATCAAGAGTTAGCTAATAATGCGCAAATTCTAGGTAGCCCACCACCTGCACCAGGATCTTCTCCAACGACCGTCGTGCCTCAGACCGGGGCATCGTCGCAGGCATCGGCCGCGCCACCAGCAACGTCGCCGTCATCAGCCACCACGACTCCAGCCGCCACCACGTCTCCAGCCGCCACCACGTCTCCTTCAGCCGCCCCTACGCCAACGACTGGCTGACAAAGGAGTTGACAATTTATAATTTTCGACATTCCTGTCAGTCGATTTGCTATATAAGCATACGCTATTTTATACGCTAGCGTCACCTTAGATGACGTCATTTATGGATCAGCCATTCTTGCACACGCACGATGCAGCGATTAATTATTACAACGGTTAATTGCCCTTTGCATCAACCGCTACGTAGTGAGCCAATTTTTCCAGGTTTTCCTACCCACAATAGTGAACCCCCAATGCCCATCTTCGAAATTTTCCGAGCGTGTGTTGGTCGAGGGTATCCAACGCAAAAAAGCGATCTCGATCGGTTGCCTCTAGCCTACGATCGACGTATGACAGTCGATTTCGTTATTGCTTTTACATTGGAAACAAAATCTGAGACGCTTACCTGCCCCCCAGTATTGCACTTCCAGGATCCATCTTCGAATCCACAGTTACTCTTGATCTATAGTGTTTAATGCGAAAGACCGCGTATAAATCGGTTGCCTTCAGCTCAAGATAATTTGTCTACGGACACGTACGCACATGGACAGAGATCATCGCAATAGGATCCACAGAGCAACTCGCCCACGGTAGGCGGCAACTTCCCAATGGTAGGCGGCAATTCACCAGTGGCAGACGACGACGCACCAACGGTTCACGACAATTTCCCAAAGGTATGGGAGGTTCGAGGGGTGAAGCCCAAAAAATTATTTTTTATTTTTTTTTCAAGAGAGCAAGGAAAACGCAGTACTATCGTAGTCTCCTTTTCTCTCTTGGTTCAAAAATTTACGCGCACATTTTTTTTGTCATAGGCAGGATGTATTTTGGCTTTCAGCCGTTCACTTTTCTGCGCATGGCGAATGTCCAAAGCCCATCGAATTTCTGATTGATCAGAACCATCAACGAGATTCATGCATGAAATTCAAAACATGTTATAAAAATATACGAGGTTTGTTGAAGAAAACAAGCGCGAAATGCTTTATTTCAAGACCGTACACGAAAATCGAAGGCGTTCTATAAGCTTCGACGATGCCAGAAAACAGGTGGCTTATGCGAAAAGCGTAAGCCTGCGACAGATCAGTTAAAGTCGCAAAATACAACCCATTAACCACTCAAAACACGTATTTAAAAATTTACATAAGCATTTGAAAATTTGCATCAAAACAATTGTGCATTGCAGAATCTCTGTTTGCTTCAATGCTTTTAGAAATTCTATAAATTGCACACACGTAAATTAGTATTTATAAAAAAATAAAAAATGTAGGTTACCGCAAAACAAAAGCAATTTTTACTAAAAGAATACATTCTTACAGTACATTTTTGCGAATTTGCTTAATTTTTTAAGCAACTCAGTATGATCGCGTTGTGAATAAACCACGTGAATGTAAAACAGCTGCTTTCGCCCACCTACTCCCATGACAGGTGGTGCTTCGTGAGTCTGCCTCGAAAAGGTTTGAAAACAGTTTTCAACAATCTGAAACCACGGATCAAACTAATTTACAGTTTGAAATTTCGCAGTTGAGCGCAACGTAAAAAAAGTTGGAAAAAATTTCTTCAATTCGACATTTTTCTTGTTTTTCTAGACCCACGTTTCGTCGCATTGCCGATACGTTGTCTTTTGCAAGACTCCCACCAACACCGTCGTGCAACCAAAGCAGCCCATACGGACCACGTGCTTTAACCACAAACCCCTGAGAAAAAAATTTGTAACAAGCTGACGTCGACCCGTTTGAGGTTGTTCACGGTTATCCGTTAAAAGTTTGATTCTTCCATCGAAGCGTCGCATGACCAGTGCATGGCAAATTGCGTAGCGCGTTGATGCAGTCGCTGCAGTTGAATGCCACAGGAGTTTGAATCGTGGCGTTGCACGTTGTGCACGCTCTCATGATGTTATAGAGCTTGCCGGGAGGATCGCATTGGTAGCAGCACCAGTTACGTTGTTTGAAGATACTGTAACCGCCTCCACCGCTCCGAGCGCATTTCGTGCAATTCTGGCCGTGAACGTGGAAAATGTTCTAAGCGCAGTTGAAATTTCGATGCAAAGTTTGAAAAAACAGGTCTAGTCATAACGGTGTGGCTGCCCAAAAATTAGGGGAAAAATTACCACCGCCAGGTCCTAGCGTAGTCCCGGGGGGGAGGCACAGCCCCCAAAAATAAGGTTCTGGGATGTAACCCTCGGAAATTTTTTTGAAAAAAAAAGATGTAGAAGCGTCGATCTCCGCTACTTTTAGCCTTTTTCGCCGAATTTTTGTGGACTGAACTTTTAGTAGTGGTTAACTGGACAAATTTTTGGAAAGTTTAAAATATCCATGTCTGAGCGTTTTCCTATTTAGTAAGGGGTGGCCCTTACCACTTTTCATATTTTTCAAAAAAGCTGGAGATGAAGTTTTATATTCTTCAGCCATAGCAGCGACGCCGTCAGGTCTAGATTAATAGAATTCATGTCTGAAGGTGGCTTGAATCGAGAAGAATTAACAGATTTTGGCGAAATAACGCACTGCAATGGTTATTATTTGAGAATATTATAACAGAGCCAAAAGTAATCTAAGCGAGCTTCGTAAAATTATGCTTCTTCAGAAACTAACGTTGAGAAAGAAGATGAATGTCGAGTGCAGTTTTGGCAAAGTGTTTTCGATAGCTATTGCAATTTTGTGCAACATTTTGTTCTGAAATGTAAGTTTAATTTAAAAACTAATTTTTTATTTTAAAAACTTTGTTTCTTGATTATTCGGCGGCATCCGGTCAAACAAAAATGATGAATTTACGGTTGGATTTTTGGGACCATCGGCGGCAATTTTTTAATTTGTAAATTAGCAGTAATACTTACCAATATCAGCGCACACAAAAAGACAACCGAGCAAAGGGTCATCACTGGGTTCGCTTGTAAAGTTGTTTTGAAAAATTGAAATGCAGATCAGAAGGGCAACCACCGACGCAGATGGAGAACTTTCGAACGTGCATTGGAATATTTTTGAATTAATTGCATTCAGATGCGCAATTATTCTGGACGCACACGAATAAACCCGTTGTGATCTGTGATCGCTCTTGTACTCATTCTTGTCCATTTGAAACAGCCAACGATAAACCACTGTCAACTGGGGCTGGTATTGCAAAATTACATTTATTCACGGCTTGTTATAAAGTTCTGGCTCGACGTTGACGTTCTCGACGGCGGGACCAAAAAGCGGATTTGTGGAAACCTTTGAGCTAGCGAAGTTGCTCCGAAGCGCTCGTGTTTTGGCCGGAGCGGAGCGATTTGGGCATCGGCCTTGCCCGGAGCGGAGTGAAATTTTTTTGACCCGAAGTGAATTTGAAATTTTTCAAAAAATAAAATGAGCATTGATGGGCAAAAAGAGCAAAATGAGAGTTGAGGATTCGCATATCAACAATGGAAATCACTATATGTAAGAAAATCTCGCGTTGCCTTTCGTTTGCACAGAACATGCTAGTAAAATCTGACATTTTGGAAAACGTGGCAAGCTTGTCAGGTCGGACGATAAGTCCTGATTACGACGACAAAGCTGATGACACTGTTGGCGATGCTAATAAGTCTGATGATTGCGAGATTGTTGCCGGTTTTGAAGAAAACCGTGGAAAACACCCGATATGTAACTATTTTGCAAAGAGCGAGGTAAATGAAAGCTGTAAATGTAAGGTGAATGTTGCTCGAGTTGGCAAGCCGGAAAAGCTATGCGAAGCTCTGTTCAAAAAAGCGACTGCATCTAATTGCACGAGGCATCTTCGACGAGCCACAAGACGACGTACAAGGAGTACGAGAAAGAGTACGAAAAGTACACAGCGGCTCGTAAACGAAGGTGAATCTGCTAGCCCTTTGTGTGTTCAACTGTGCATTAGCTTAAAAAGAATGCTCAGTATTCTCGGTATTTTGCAGCAAACCGTCCAAGAAGTCGGCACCGAAACCGCGAGTGAATCAACCGACAATTGTTGAGGCTTTTCAACGAAAGGACCACTATCCACCCTCGCATCCGAAAGCTCGAAAGGGGCTGAAGCTCTTAGCTAATCTCTTCTCGTTCGCTGCTCTTCCCCACGCGCTCATCGTTCGCGACGAATTTGTTGAGGTATAAATCCGTCGCTTGTAAATTGCCTAATATTTATTTTTGAGATAAAATTTAGCTCGATTTTCATACACATTGTGTTAGGTGCTCGAGTTTCTCGATCCAAAGTTTCCGGTGCCAGGAGTTGCAGCACTGGGAACAGCGCAAAGGCGTCTGGAAGACATCTGCCGTCGGAACGTAATGATTTCACTGTCGGAGGCAAAAAAAATTTGCTTCGTGCTTGATATTTGGACCAAAAAGGGTACATCAAA
>JAQGBB010001463.1:0-13377 GCA_034691745.1 Prismatolaimus dolichurus
ACGTGACGAGTGCATGCGATTCTCTTTTGCTATTGAGAAATTTATTTGCATTTTAGCTGTCTTGAGTTGTGTTGCCATGAAATAATAGTTTCAAAGCATTTTTTGTAGTAAAAAATAGTAGTGGTAGCAATAGGTAAACAGAAAACCATACAAAAACTAAAAACTTTCGAAATTGGTATCATTAATAAGGTCAGTCTTCTACAGTTTTTCCCATGTCGGCGGATTTACTGCCGTAATATACGGACAAAACTCGAGTTGTTGACAAATGGAGACCAAATACTGAGCGTATACGATACTTCCAATTGCTTTATTCTTCTTTGTAACTGAAATAACCGTCTTCATATCTGGGAATACGTAGCCACCCTGGCCAAAATCATGCGAAACATTAATTATGGTTTTTTGAACTAAGAAACGATAAATTATTGTGTTTTGATTTGCGAAACGTTGGGCCTTGCGAATAATGGTGTTTTGATTTGAGAAAAGGGGATTTATAGTGTTTTGATTTGAGAACGTGTGCAAACGGCGTCGAAAGGGCAAAAACACAAAGACGGCTTTTTCTCGAAACGACTCTTTCCGACTTATGGTGTTTTGAAATGAGACGTCAGAGCTGCTACTGTTGCTTGGTGCAATGCAACCAAGCGCTGCTTGCGCTTAGGCAAACTCAGCGGAAACACTTCTGCTTTTATAGCCCTCCGTTTAATGCCTCTCGAGTTTCTTTATCTATCAGCGGAAGTGTGGTCTCTTCCGCTCTTGCTTTTACAGTACCAATTTTTTCGTTCGTTACCTTACGCAACTGTGCTATTTGAAAACTGTGCATATACAGTAATTCTTCACCCGAATCAGTCGCCCTCGACCTTGTCAGCTTTTGCAAAAGGCATTGTATTGACTTCTCTTTTCACGGTTTTCAACGTAAGCTGCATGCTACCCTCTTCCGTTAGCTTTACTTGCATACTGTACTTAAGCAAGACGTTCTAGCGGTGGCTTTATTCGCTATATTTTTGCTAGCCACGTTGTTTTATCGCAGGATGACTTTATAACCTTTCGTGGGATCTGCTCTGCCATCTGCGTCTGAGATCTCGAGCCTCATAACACTTGCTTTGTCCCGCTTTGTCTGTATTTGTACACTTTTTTCTGCGCCTCGTGCGTGCTGTAAACAAAAAATAAATAAATGGATTGACGCTATGATTTGCCAGCCCGAAACCCAGGCTTCGGGGAAACTAACCATGAAGACTTAGTTACAAAAATTTATTGCCAATGCAAGCAAGTAAATGTTTCGCGCGAGAGGCCAATGCATTATGACTGGAAGAAAACTGGCCACTGGAGCAAAGAATGCAGTCGAACACTTTCCTTTACCGTAAGCAAACGCAGAGTGCTCTAGACAGCAAAAGCAAAAACCTTATGCTTTACGCGTTTCTTCGAAGGCTAATCCACTTGTAATGTTATTTTTCGCGTCTTTTTGTGCTATTAGAATATCATGGCCGCGCCCTTATGTCTATCCAATCGGTTGACTGCGTATATTAGCTTTTGCGGAATCTTTTGTTACATTTGTTATAAAAATTACCGTAGTCTTGTCACTTTGACGCTAAAATTGTGCAGTCAAAATACGACGGAATATCGTAATCCGAGTGTGAGTGAATAGACGTTATCTCTATAGCAAGTGCACAACGCTCTACGAAAAAGGAGATTCCGAAAAGGCTACTAGGCGCAGCTATCTTTGCGCGCGCAATTTACTTGCTTGCAATACGCACTTATAGCACACAATATCGCTACGCTAGATTTTGAATTAAATTTTAAGGGGATCACGCACGACGGAAGCCTTTGTATGTTGGCCGGTTTTCGTAAAATTTCTTAATCAGTTTGCTCGAGACCGGCTGAAATTGCAGCGTATTTTAATATGTCAAAATGACGGCTACATTGCAGCCATTAGTGCATTCTGCCTTTATCTCATAGGAAAAGGTTAGCTGTGGGTTTGAACGTCGATTATTCCCCTCTATCCTGTCCTCTATCTTCCACTTATCTACCTGGAAAAATCAAAGCTACCGGCCGTCCACTGGACAACAGTACATAGTGTCCTGTGTCCAGATTGTGAAACAACTGAGTGTTCCACGTATTCGCAAAACGCTGCGATCCATATTGTGCTGACATGTATACATGTATACCTGCGCGGAATAATGATTTGTGATTCAGTGTGACTTTGAATTGATGACCTTCTCAGAATAAATTTTAGCATACTGAAACATCAAGATGTGCTTTACATATTTCAGCATGAATTTGACACAAAAAAATTTTAACGGTTACCGTATTTTCTTGATTAATCCCCCCTCCAGATTAATCCGCCCCGGAGGGGATTATTTTGGAGGGGGGAATTATTATGTCAATATTTTTTTCTCAGAGATCAGTTAATAATATATGGTTTTTTCTAGTCAGCAAACGGTTTTTTACGTAGTAATGGTGAAATTCTTGTTCGAAAACAAGAGTGTGGGCTAGACAGAGGTCAGAGCACATTGTCTGAGGGTGAGTTTCCATTACAAGCACAAAATTTAGCGCTATACTAATTTTATTTTCAAAGCACACGGGATGGCACGTCTGGAATAATCCCCCCTGGGGGATTATTATTTTGTAAAAACCTTGGTCCAAAATGGCAAAATTGAATAATCCCCCCCTGGGGGGATTAATCAAGAAAGTACGGTAAGTTGCTCACACCGTCCACTAACCTTTTCTTGGCTGATGGATATGGGGATGGAGGATAAGTCTCGATGACCAGTTAGCTATCTTTTTTCTTACGCTGGATGATGAAAAGCTGAATCTCAGCCTTCAGCAGTCAAGAAAACCTGAAATAAATATTCGAGGAATTGACGTTCGAAAAATTGACGTAGAGGAATTGACGCTCTGTTTGTTGCCGATTCGATTGACTCCGCTCGTTTGTTAGCTACCTTGTCTTCGCAACGACAGCTCTCCTGATTACGTGCCAGCAACATCGGCGATGCACCGAGCTTCTGATGATCTCCGCTTTGTTGGCTTTTCGATATAAACGCGACTGCGTTTATCGCCCGATCCGAACACTTTTATTTCCTTTTTTCGGGCAAAAAAGCTCTGGAAACTCAAACTGCCACTTCGAATTTGATTGATGCTCGAATGCTGCGCATCACTGGAGTAGTATTGGAAACATCGATAAATAATATCGCGATCAACGAAAGGCACGTCGGCGCTTGAGTCCCCAGAGCTTTTTTGCCCGAAAAAAGGAGCTGAAAGCGTTCGGATCGGGCGATAAACAGTCACATTTATATCGAAAAGCCAACGACGCGGAGATCATCAGAAGCTCGGTGCTCCGCCGATCTTGCTGTCACGTAATCAGGAGAGCTGTCGTTGCGGAGACAAGGTAGCTAACAAACAAACGGAGTCATTCGAATCGGCAACAAACAGAGTGGTTCGGTTCCGAATGTTTTTCGCTTTTTTGGTCCAGAGGTGCCAGGCTCGTGTGCATGTTTTTCTTTGCAATAGGCCAGTGTCGCACAAAAGCGATAATAGTTCGAAATCAAATCGATTCGATTTAGGTTTGGCGGTCCGGGAATTTCTCATCTGACCATGATGGGAGGGGGACATTTTTTGATAAACCTACCTGTCCCCGCCAACGACATTTTTGAAAAAATTTCGAACTCTAGAATTTCGCACAATTTCTCAGAATTTCTTGAAGCAACGAGTCGCTGATGGCGACGAAATTTTAGCATTGTGCATTGACTGGTTTTACTGCAAGAATGTACTCTTCGACTAATTCGGGGATCCTCTAGAAACCGGGGGTTTGTTATAATAAATGCTACATATTCAAACTATTAGGTTATTCTCACTCACTCCGGTTCAGTGTCAGAACGTGCTGCTCAACAAATGCGACAGTCGTCCGAAGGATTTGTGGGGGGGGGGGGGTCTGTCGGGGCCCCCAGAAAGCATCCCCATCCGCCTCCAACCCTATCCACAGACCACACCGTCTTGAACGAAGTCTAGAATCGAATCGTAACGCAGGTCGGCTGCGACAATGACCGACTAAGATTCTCATGCCCAACTGCCACACCGATTGCAAAGTGTATGTTGTTGCCAATGGGTGAATCCGATTTTGTAGGCTTGCCAGCGCAGCTCCGTCAGCTGGCCTCGAAGCGTGGATCACGCGACTTGTTTTGAGCGTGTTCCTCATGCTAGTCCGTACTTAAGCAGCAGTCCGATAAAGTAATCAATCGGATACACAAAGACTACAATTTTTAGCTAGTGAAAAGATGTCCGCCACACTGCAGTGGTTCTGGGAGTACGTTCGGGTGACACAGTTGCATGGCTTCTCCTACATCGATGACTGCAGCTCAGCCGGCCGACGCGTTCGGCTCGCGTTCTGGCTTCTCTTCGTGTGTGTGCTCATCGCACTCTGCGTCTACTACACGGTCGGTCTCGTCGCCCACTACCAGTCGGCACCGACGGCGATCGCGTTCGAGACGACGCTCAACACGACAAACTTCGCCTTCCCGTCGGCCGTCGCCTGCGTCGACATCAACTTCGCCGACTATCTCGAAAGCACGCTTGCGCAGACGAGCGTAACGGACTTCAACGCGACACTTCAAACGTTCACCAACAACGGCAACGTGGCACTTCTCCAAAACCAAGACGTCGCAAACGTGCTCACGCAAGTGTTGGCCGTTTCGTCTGTTTGGTCCAACTGGCTATTAATAAACCTGGATCCTAGTTTCGTCGCCGCAGCCTATGCGGTACTCACACTGACGATGGACTACGATCGGGGTCAGCCGTCGTCGACGATCGCCCTCAACGCGACGCTCCCGATGAACGTACCGCTTCTGCTCGACACCATGCAAGCTTATCTCGACGAGAATCACATAGATTATCGATTTCTGGCGCAGGTCATCGGCGCCGCCATGTGCATCAATATGCAGATCACGACGACGTACAACGGTCCAGACTATGCGTCGGGGACCACACTGCAATGCGCATTGCACGCGCTCGACTCAGTCGCATGGCTCGGCGCTCGTGGCTTCGTTCCCGGCAATCACGTCCTCTGCGTGCGCCTGCAGAATCAGACGGCGTTCGAGGGCTACGCCAGTGCGACGCTTAGGTTGTGCGCCCAGCCCCAGCAGCTTTACACGCAATACGCGGCCGACACGTTGCTTAACGTCTACTTCGACCCGTTCGGTGGTCAGAACACACGCGATCCGCTCAACTACGACACACTGACGATGACAACGGCCACGCTGTCTTTGAGCACCGAGGTCGCCACCGGCATCCAGGTCGCCGCTCGCTACGTCTGGCTCAATCGCAGCTCGCTGCCGTGCAGCGCGGTTGACCCGTTTGCGTGCGCCGAGCAGGCGTTCTACGACTACATCGGTGCCAGCCGCGCGTGCCGTTCGCTGATGGAGTTTAACCTCCAGTCACCGTCGTCGAACGGCACCACGGCGACGTGTACACAGCGCTACACGCTTACAGGCGCTCTGCAGGCAAACGGCTCGGTGATGACGTCACTCTGGCAGTCACTTCAAGCGAAGTGCCTGCGTCGGTGCGACACGACAAAGTACGTAAGCAAGTCGTACTCGCAAGCTCCTCGGGCAGCGACAATCAGCTGCGCCAACATCTCTCCAGAGCCCGTTATCTTCGTAACCTTGCGAGAGTACTATCTCATGGATTTCCCAGCGTTTTTGAACGCCTTTGGCGGTCTCATCGGTATGTAAAGTGTGCTTGGAGCGGAGATTCAACACGCTGTAGTGCGCCAGAGCGCCTGTCCGGTTTAAAAGCCTCACAGCGTCTAGCCTCAGCGTCTGAGGTCGGTGAAACTTTCCCACAATCTCGTCGGGGAGAGGGGTTAGAAATTGACGCGAGATTCGTTTAGACACAAAAACTGATTTTTGCTCATCGTGTGAGAAGAGAGACATCAGTCGGAATTGCACTTGTTGCATCATGCATGGAGCGAAGCGGAATGAAAAGGATAGTTAAGTGGTTGATGAGCTATTATTCTCTATCCTCCTTGCCCCCTTTCCCGAAGCAAAAGTTTGCGAACGTCAAGAGTAGCCTAGTACAGTATGCTCTATGTTTAGAAGGTAGAACACCCAAATGTTCTAAGCTGTTGCAGAGTGTTGCACGGTGTTCCAGAGGACAAAAACTTTCATGTACGTTATTTTTTGTTGTTTATGCAGAATGCTTTTTCGGCTTTGCCGATTTATTGTAGGCTGGTGGATCGGTGGAAGCATCGTTGCCGTCGCACACATTGTCGTCTTTGCGTTAAAGATTTTCGTCAGTTCGCCTCTCACGCGAATCGGCGCTACCAAGTTCCGCTTTTCGCTGCGATGCGAGGCCCTCGGCGCGGCGATCATGCGCCATCGAATTGTCCAGTTCGCCCGCGAGTACTGCTACATCACCGACTTTCACGGCTTTCCCTTCTTAGCGAAAGAGACGAACATCAGCGTTGCACTCATTTGGCTTTTCTTCCTGCCCGCATGCGTTTATTTCACAGTCACCGAGACGATCACGCTCGTTGGTCAGTACGAAGGCGTTCCCATCGAAACGGACATCTCCATCCAAACGAACGCAACGTTGGCGTTCGACGATACAGCTGCGTGCACTTCATACGATCGACAGTGGCTATTCTCCTCCATCTACAAGGCGGACACGATGACGACTCAAGCGTTTAACGACACGCTGCAAAGTCTTGTCGGCAGCGATCAGCTGAACTTCTTGCGTCAAACTACGAACGTCGTCGACGGGGCAGCTCTCGACGGCCTCAATATGACCGTCATGTGGATGGCACAGATGATGATCCAAGCGTTCACCGACTATGACAAGGGCGAACCGCGAACGATCGTCGAAACCTACTCAAATGACACACTCGAACAAATAGACCTCTTGGCGGAGTTTCTCCTCGCGCAGGGCGTTAACCTTTTCCAGGTACTTGGCCGATTACGGTAATGACAATCGTTGTGCCAGAATTTGCAATGCGATGTTTGCCTCTTTCAGCTCGCCAGGATAAACGCCGCTATCGTCTGTCACGTTGTGTTCCAATTCAAAGTCGTCTACTTCGAGTACGACACCTCAAACGGACAGTTCAAGCAGCCGCAATCGTACAATCCCTGCCTCGATCTAAGCGCCTTCACGTGGAACGCGAACATTCCGTTCTGCGGCCACGGTCTCGTCTGCGTACGCTACGACGTCATGTGCGTAAAGCTGCCTGCGAATCTGACGACGTTCGCATCCCCGCAGGACCACCTCTCCATGCAAATATGGCAAAACTTCGGCGGTCCTCCATACGGCAAGAGCTATTTCGACCTCCGGCACGGCGCCGGTGCGCTGGACTCGCTCAGCTACGACGGTCGTCTCATCACCGGCATGTACTACAACACAATCGACGGCGGTGTTCGCGTCGAGTCCGAGTCACGCCAGTGCAATCGCACGACGTCACCGTGCTCGAACACACTACCGTTCGACTGCGCGGTTAGCTGCTTTCTCAAGAACGTCAGCGCAGCGCGCAACTGCTGGTCACTCGTCGATCTCGACGGCTCGGCGAAGCCGCCGTCGACGCCGATCTGCATGCAGCACTTTTCCTACAACGATGCAGCAGCTCTTTCGGCGCTGAACACGAACGCAAGCAGCAGCGTCTTCTATGAGTGCGAATCGAGTGCGTGTCTGCCGCTGTGCGTCTCGCGGACGTACTTCTACGACACGTCGCAGTTGAACGCTCGACCGCGCGATGGCAACACGGTCGTCGAGATTGGCATTCACCAGAGCGCCTTGGTCTACCCGATCTACGCGTGCCGCGAGACGATGGACTTTCAGGGCTTTCTGTGGGCCTTTGGTGGAATTATTGGTGAACGTTGAGGAAATGGGAGAACACAAAGGAGGCTGAAATAATGGCTAATATGAAAACCATTTGTAGGCCTGTGGCTGGGCGGAAGCGTGATAGCGATAATGCACGGCCCCGTGTTCGTAGTATCGGCTCTGTTTCGCGAGTTCTGGCAGCGTGGCAGCCGACTAAACCTCAGCTGGTTTCTGGCGCACGACAAACTTCGACATGACGTTGGCGTCGATCATACGTCCGCTGCGCCAGCGGCACCAAGCCCCGCGACGCAAGCGAATGTTAGAGCTACGGAGCAGAACTGCGTTGGGCACGGCGTGTGCCGTTACCGTCCGCCGCGCTTCTAGCCCAGTATGTAATGGTCACTCTTTTTAGGGCCACTGACGCACGTCAGTGGCCCTATTGCCGTGGCTCTGTCTGCGTGTCCTCACCATAACTTTTGAAATAAGAACGCCAGAGGGCTGAAATTTTGTGTGCGGGTATTTTGGGGAAGTTTAAGTTCAAGTTCGTATATGGGCCCCGAGGAATGTTTGGGAAAACCAAGGGGAATTTTCATTATGAGGGGATGCCCTTTTTAGCTTGCCGACCAAATGGTCGAAAATTTTGTCTCGAAATGCGGAATTTTTTGCGTTTTTCGTGTTGTAGGTCACGTCAGTAATATGAAAACCTGTTTTGCCTGTTTTCATGGACACTTTATATGTGCAGTATATAGTGTTCATGAAGGGCGACACCATTGGTTATTTGAGTGTTTTTAACTCTCGGTTTTGCTATGAATGTACTATTTACTGTAGTTGGCTATGCATTTATGTTAGCACGGCCATGGACACTATATACCAATTAATTGTTTATGACTTTATCTATGAAATGGGAAAAAGAACTATAAAGAGTGTGAAAACAATGTTATCAAGCAATCAGCAAGTGCACGTTTCATATACGCAACAGATGAGGTCACTGTTGCGTATTTGTCATTTCATGTATTCGTTCAAGCTTTGTTGTAAAGAGTTTGCATATGTTTACTTCTGTGTGTTTACTTCCAACAGGTTGGCAGCCTACTATTAGCAGGTTCGCGGTCTAGCATAGACAGATCGATATCTTGAGTGCTGACGCGGCAGTGGCCCTCGAGGATCGGTACGTCCGACTTGTTTTTATTATCTGCGTGACATACGACGCGAAAAGTACGAAAACGCGGCATTTTGAGAGACAACATTTTTTATCAATTTTTTGCCTTGGTCCCCTGAGCTGAAAAGGGCACTCCCTCATAACGAAAATTTCCCCTGGTCCCCCGAAAAATCCCTCGGGACCCATATAAGAACTTGAACCTAGTTTTGTTCCAAGGTATCCGTGTACAAAGTTTTAACCGGCTAGCCCTCTTATTTCGAAAGTTATAGTGTCGACAGACAGACACACACCCACACACAGACATGCGAGTCACCGCAATAGGGTCACTGACGTGCGTTAGTGGCCTTAAAAATTAACGCCATAATGCCCGATCCTCTTCCCCCCATTGGGGCCGACGTCCTTTAGGGAAAGCGCCAACACGAAAGTAATCTGTCATAAATGCCGTGTCGTTTAGAGTGTAGACGTAACTTTTTTACTTTTCGTATTTTCAGTGTGTGGAATTTTCTCAAGCCCGATATTGTCAATGCGCAATCGTTAGATATTTTTCGCGCAAAGCTAAAGATGGATGGAAATGTCATTTTTACAAACAACCGCTGTTGGAACGATTTCTTGAAAGGTCTAGCGCTTAAGCCATGATCTGATACTTTCTGTATTTATCATGTGTAGTGCCTTTGCTTATGGTAAACTTACTTAACGTTGCTTCCCGCGACGCGCGCTATGGATTTACTGAAGCACCACGCGACATAAAACAGGTCAATCGCGTTTAGCACGCATGGTTTATGACCACGCTATGTTTGTCATGCATGTAGATATGTGAAATGTGCGAGTGCTTCATTTCGTCGTAGAAACACCAGTAGATCAGAGAAGATGAGGTGAATATATGTCGGTAATAATCGCGCTGCCAGATAATACCGGCTAGAGCAAAGACGAGTGAGAAAGTGGCCAATACTTTTCCGGAATACTGTTGCCCTTCGGCAAAGGACGAGTTCAACCAAGTAGAACACAACTCCCACTATTATCGAAGCTGCGCTGGATTTTGTCACAATGGCAATGGCCGCCTGAAGCTCATCCACCATCGGCTCACTGGGTCACCACGTGTGCGAACCAAGAGATATTCAAAAAACAACACTGATCGGTAACAAACTGTGCTTGCAAAATGCAAGAAAAGTCAAGTGCACGGGTATGCTTAGATACACAATGTGAAATGCAAGCTACAGTTACACTACAGTATGGAAATTGCAGATAAAACCACGCCACTGGTAGGAAGAAATGGAAGTCCCGCAACCTCCGCTATTTTGAGACAATATTGTCCCAACAAGTGGGTCAGCAAAGCATCAACCTATTATAGCACAGAAATCTGTCGACCGCCAGCTCTACAAGGTTCAACGCCAAAGATTAAAACAATGTTTACCACCGACACATGGGAGAAATTCGCGACCTTTCAATGAAAAGCTGAACGCGTGCAAATGTTCGTAAAACGACACACCAAACAGACAGATGAAAAGCTTTCTGTACATAAACCGTACCAAAACGAGGAAAACACTCGACGCGAAACAAACACCGCAAAATGATAAGACATTTCCAGAAAAAAAACCTTCGATGCCCTATGATTGGTCAGCGTCAGCTCAGCGTTCCTCCGCAGCAAACTTCAACAACTCGAGCGCCAGTTCAGGCGCCTCTTTCATCCAGCTCGCCCACTCAACGGTGGACAAGACCTCCTTCTCCTTCTCGACAAAAAGCTCTAGACAAGCACAATCAAGAGCTTTCAACGCGAAGGTCTTCGAGACACCGAACAGCTCTCCCACGCTCGCAACATCGAGGATAGAGCAAAGGCGTGTCTCGCATAGCGCTTTCAGCCCATCAATCTGATACTTCTCGGCGAGGTTCAGCACTTCCTCCGAAATGGCGTCGCCAATGACGCAAGAACTTGTGTAGAGGAAGTCGAGCATTGCATCGACCGCTTCGGCGGTAATGCCTTTGATGTCAATCGATCCATCCGTGTTCTCACTCCACTCGCCGCCCTCGAACATCGCCGCGAAGATGGGCGATTGTGAGGCGAGAACGACGCGATGAACAGAGAACTTTCTCGTCTGATCGTCATTGATGACGACAATTTTAAAGTCGGAAAGCAGCTCACTTCGACGAAGACCTGCGATCGCGGCGAGCAACCGTTTGCTCGACGCCGCAGGGTCAAAGTCGGCGTTCGCCCGCATCGATTTAGTCGCAACTGTCGCCTTGGCGGCTGCAAACTCGATCTCGCTGACAACTGTTATCGATTTGTTCTCTATCGGGTACTTCATGAACGTCGGCCAACCCCAGCCGCCGCCGACCGCGAACGTGTTCTCCTCCATGCTCGCCTCGTCGAGAACGTCGCCACTGTCGCCGAGGATTGTGCACTTGAACTTGACGCCGAACACGCGATCGACGCCTGCCGGGACGCTCTCGTTGCTTAGATAGATGCTCACGAAACCCTTGCTGCGCTCGTCGTTGCCGCGAGGGAATATGCACACTTGCCATGAGTAGCCGGTCGACGTCTTTTCGCCGAAGACGTCGCCGCAAACCTCCTCGCCGACGTTGTACTGCTCGCTGAGAACGCGGAAGTTTTCGATGCGCCAAGTCTGCTTGATGGAATGCGTTTGAGCCGATACCTTCGTCTGGCATTTGGAAATCTACGCAGGCACCCACCCACACAAGTCATTGAAACATAATGGCTGGACCACTCTTAGCTACATACAACAAGCATTCTTTGAAAGGCATAGATTTTGCGGAAAATTAGCTATCACGACTACTGTCGATAGCTTTTGTTTCAGGGCAGGGCACCCTCTGACAGAATAAGATAAAAAATTTGAGGTGGCCGATGAGGTAATTCTGTAGCCCCTGTACACACCGTCAAAAACACAGACGCATACCTCTTCAAACTTTCGTTTCAAGCTTGCTCCAGCCATCGCTGCTTATTTGCGACGGACGGTAAGCTTTAATCTGTAGTAGAAAAGTAAGCCAAACTCATCAATGCTGATCAACGATGAAGCTTGATCATCGGCAAGCGAGATCTTGCCTATTATCTCATCTGCTGCTACAGTTGATATGCTCCAAACTGCCAATACATCTCTCCGAAAGAGGAGACACGCAGAAATAGATTCAAACGCCACCCGAACGAACACACATTTTACCGAGCCCGCAACAAATCCAAACGGTAGACTTGCGGTTAACTCCTCACTCAACACTCATTTACAGTACCTTTGGAGTTAACAGAGGGCAAATGCTACAGCAAATTTTGTCACATTCGTTCTCCAAAGCTAGATAATCCTGCATGAAAACTGGCAAACAAAAACTGCGTTCCTCCACAAGCTTTGCTATATCTGCTCAAAGTATGGCGCCGTACTTTGCACGACAAACGGCAAGCCAATCAAGCTCCTCTCACCTAACCGTCGAAATATCAACACCGCCATGCATTACAGCCGTCGGGTCGGACGCGACCACCATCGGTCACCTGCGAGCTAATTCCCATCTGTTAGCTTATATCGAATGTTTTATGCCTTCAGATGCAACAGAACATAGAGTAACAATGTGCACACTTGATACGCAAGAAAAAGATTGCACATCTTGGCTCGTTGTCTACAAAAGTTAGTCACACATGTGCAACGTTAGGATCATTCACAGAATGGACAAAATATTAAACACAAAAACTGCATAGTAGCATCAGCACAAGATTTCGTAAACAACAAAAAGTAAGAACAGAAAAGTTCGAAAGTCTCATCAGTTAAGAGGTTACTCGAAACGTGACTCCATCGCAAAGCGCGTCTCTCCTCGAGCACGACCACCACCAGCGCGTCGACCACCACCACCGCCTTTGCATTTCTTCTTACCGTCGGCAACCGCTTTCTGGAGGGCTTTTAGCTCGGCCTCCATTGGCGAGCTCTTCATCTCATCCATGCACCTGAAATGGTGATTGTGCTTCAAGAAATTTAGCAGCTAACGCTAATGCGCTCAAACAGGAACCCACTCACGTTTTCGCCGCAGGGCAACACTTCAGCAACTGCCTGCATTGATTTTTGGCCTGCTGCACAGCTGAGAAGCACTGTTTCGCCTGCTTAGCTGCGTGCTTATGACCTCGATGACGTGCCGGTTCCGCACCGAATGTCTTCACCGGCTTCAGCGTCGCTGCCGGCGAGGTGCAATCCGCTTGATTACCCTCAAAGACAACGAGTAATATTGTCGGCTGGAAAAAGAGCCGTTGAAGTCGTGAATTGACTAACCTTCTTGCCACCTCGTCGACGGGCAGCGCGCGTCGAACCGGTGTCGGCAGCAGCAGCCGGCAAGCTATCCGAGGCGGGTTTATTGGCGATGCACTGCTTGAGCTGTGATCCCTTCTGGAGAAGCTTCTCGAGAAACTCCGTTTGCTTTGCCTTCAAGTCAGTCTCACACTA
>JAQGBB010001464.1:0-13377 GCA_034691745.1 Prismatolaimus dolichurus
CCCCCCCCGTGCCACTTATATTCCCCGTGAGCTACGACTGGTACTGAGAGCTTCAAAATATCCACAAGAATATACACCAGTGATCGAACAGTTGCAGTCAAATCGGACAAATTGCAACCAGACCGTAAAATTGTAGGTTTGCTGGTTCACAATTTTTCACTGGTCTCAATTTTGTGCGATTGTGGCCATCAAAATGAGGATCAAGAAGAGAAAAAATTTGTTGATATGACGGACAAAACAATTTTTTTCTAATTTAGCCGCCGTGTTATTTATTTAGCCGGGCCATTTAGTCCCTGGGGTATTGCAAGGGGAACTAAAAGTGGAACAGCACGGTAAACAACTTGAAAAATAGCCTCAAAGATAAATTCACGTTAGTGTTTATGCCCAATATTGCTGAATATAGTTGTTAGGCTTAGCAATTTCGTATACATGCTTTATTTAGTGTGGTATAACATAGTCTAGACTATAACCGGCACACTATATCGTTAGTGTTTTCGCTGATCGAAAACAATTTTTAACTGATTGTTGGTTTTTGGTTTATCGGGCGCGGAGAAGGGGCCCAGGGCCAAAACTTCGTGCTCCTGGTGATTAAAAACCCTGTTTACAACCCATTTCCATCACAAATAGGTGATTTAGCCAGATCTCACTCGATTTTTGCATCAAGGTTCGAGTGTTCCAGGGTGTTCCTAAACTAAAAAAAATTGCGTGTACATGTTTTTTGCATGAAAAGTGCGAGAAACTTACCAACGATATGAGGGCTCGGGAGAGGGGGACAAAGCTCCCCCCCCCGACGAAATACTAATTGCTTTTTGACAAGAGAGCGAGGGAAAAACTGTTTTATTGTCATATAAATCGAAAGTTACCATTGATAACGATGCGGCACTTAATCATCGACTATAATCACCGCGCAAAGCACTGTGACAGCGAAAAGTCCCTAGTTGGGCATCGACGTGATTAAAAAAGCCTGGTGTGAAGAGACTACGTGTTTGTGCTTCACGCTGAGTGTGCATTGACGATTGCACGGTCTCTTAGTTTTCAGCCTACTCATATACCCCAGCTGAACCTAGAAGTAAAGCTGCCGTTTATGCACACATTTTTCACGCTTGACCTGCAAAAAAAGAATGCATTGCGCACTGTGAAATCAAGCTGAGCTCGCACGAGTTGCAAACCATCGAATTGCGCTGCCTTTTCAGCTGGGATTTCATGATGTCAGAGCACACAGCGATCGTTCTCGTTCAGAACGTCTGCGAACTTGGTCCATATCCGGCAACTATTCGATGTCCACATTGTCGTGCGCAAGTGCTAACGAGCGTGCGCTACCAAAATGGGGCGCTTGTTTGGTTACTCTGTATTCTTATAGCGCTTTTGGGGTAAGGATATGCACGCTAGAAAGACAGATCGCCATTGCGAGTTCATTTTAGGGGAGTTCTTGGTTGTTTCCTAATTCCTTTCTTCGTCCACGCCTGTAAGGATGCATCCCACAATTGCTCAAGCTGCGGGAAATTCCTTTGCGCCTACAAGCGTTTGTGTTGAATGCCGTTCACGACTTTCGACTGATAACTGAAGCTTTCCGACACTTTGCTGTATCAGCTATACAATAAATGCGCTATGATAGGTTTAGTAAAAAACGTCAACGTCAATTGTGATAATTCTTCGATTTCCAGCTTCTGGCATTTCAGCAAGCAGCTACATGTTTTAGTTGCGAAGAATTACGATGGCGAAATATGCTCAGCTTCGTTCTATGATACGTCACGAAGTTCTAGCACGATGTGACACTCAGTAGTTACCACCGAAATATGTAAAAATTCATAGAAAAGTATTGGCTAAAAAGAACGACGAAAACTGGACATAGAAAGGCAACCGGAAAATTACGCGGCTTTTTAACTGGTAAAACGCGAAACGCTCCAAATGCTTTTTGCATCCTGCCTGGAGCCAAAGAACGTAAGCAAAAGGATAGCTAACTGTTCGGACAAAAATCTCCCCCTTCTCATGTCTCCTCCTACCTCGAAAAATCGAAAATTAGCGGACGTCTAGAGGATCATAGTGCTCTATGTTGCAGACGGTTTGGTGGAACACGTTTCAGGCTGTTCCAGATGTTCCAGGCTATTCCAGAACATATCGAAAAGTTGGTTATGTGTATTTTTTCTTGGCGGACGTGGAGGAGGCGTTAGTACACGGTATCGCGTGTCGTGCGTTGTTTTTGTTTTGCTTCATGGCAGGATGCCTTTTGGCTTTGCCGATTTACTTGTGAAATTTTTCTTATCAGCGCACATGCTGGCTGCAAAAGAAATGGACGATGTAATAAAGACAAGTAGTAGCCCATATTTATAAACAAAGTCCATTACGATCGATATCGTTTAGCCGTGCTAACTTATAGGTGTATGCTAATTTGCAACTTTTGAGTTTTAGGACACTTCAGCGCGTTATCCTATACGGATGTCCAAGGCAAAAGGTACCTAAATCCAACGCAAAAGCTTTTTCAAGTGGGTAACCTTTCGCGTTAGACATCCGTATGGTCCTTTACTTGCACATCTCCGGCCAGTAAAACCAGGACTGCAGACGCAACGATCACCAATGAAGGTACCGTTCTTGTAGCAATCTACAATCATGTTTCAAAACCGAAGTAGGTATATTATGCCCGGTGAAAACTTGGTGTGCTGGGTTTTGCACTAGCACGTCTCATACACGCGCAGTACGCAAAAGAGTAAAAAACCTGAAGGGTGATCCCAATTACATTTTTAATCCTAATTTATTAACGTTTAATTCACCATTCACAATTCAGAACGCGAAGTTACCTTACATTCTAGAACTGCGCTATTAGCTTTCTTCGTGTGTGACTACAGCTTGCACGCAATCTTTGGCTTCGGGTTTAAAAACTTGCTACAGCGAGCGAAATATAGCTACGTAATTGTCTACCGGCTACAAATGTGCGCAGGTGAAAATACAGCGTCTCCGTGATCGAAATAGCTAAAACTGTTAAACTCCACTGACTTTTCAGACGCAGGTCAAACTGAAATCGCGGTAATTCGTCAAACGTACTCACTAAACGCAGAGCGAACGCACTCACTAAACGTTTTCTAAAATTGCTGCTCCTTGACCATCGCTGCCAGGATTTCTCGCTTCACGTCCGCTAGCATGTAGATAAGTGGAACCCCTCAGATTCTTGAGATAGTTATGATACTTGAAGACTACAATGATGAAGATAAATTCTGTAATCGACATGATAACACCGAACGCAAGAGCGGTGACGTAAAACGCAACACGCTCTTTCTGCTGATCGGTCATCATCGAGGGATTAATCGGTTGAAGTTCGTAAATTGCTTGACTGACGGTACCTGAAGATTCAAGAAAAGTCTTCTATGTCATCTGCCTCTTCTCTCCAAACTCACCTACGTAGAGGATGCCCCAAATAAGTGCGCTGATTTGCATGATTATATTCGGGATGACCATCACAGCCTTCATGTTTTTGAACGACAACGCGAAGAAGAAAAAACAGAGAAGCCAAACGGCGTGGTAAACGAGGGTGTTCACAAGAAAGATTTGCAAGAAGGCACGACCGGTCTTCCACGTGTTCATTTGCAGCGATTGTAAACAGATCCAACTTTGATATTCCTTGTACATGGCTCCCTTAACGTCAGAAATGGATATCGCGATTTTCGAAGGATCAAACGGAGGTTGCTTACAGAACTGCCCAACAAAACGTGGATCCAAATGAATTGTAACGTGCCGACAATCGCAGCGCTGCTGTAGATGTGAAAGCAGCAACAGCTCTGCTTTGATCCACCCATTGGATTCACAGCGGTAAATGCCTTGCTCCCTCGACCGGCCATTATTGGTGATAAACTACTGATTAAGAGCACAGAAAGTTTTTAGCCAAGCTTCAACCAAAAGGAGTCTGCGCAACGTTTACTCATGTGACTGCACTTTGTGAATGCTCGTGCACGTCGATCACCTGACAACAAAGTGGTTTTGACATATAAAAAAAATTGATCCAGTTTAGGGCCTGTTGCATCGCATGTGCGGGAACAAAGATAACGAAGACGTGATTCTTGCCAGCACTTATTAGCTCCTATTGGCCGATGGTGATGTGTGTGTATTGGCATCAAATTTGGCTCCTAGAAAATATAAGCGTTTGAAGGAACATAATCACGACGATGGGCGCACAAGGGACAATTTTAGACAAATTCAAATGCATGCAGAAACTGACAGTGCAGACGAGACAGCAGAAATCTTGATTGAACGTGTCAACTTATTGCATCCTGCATAGAGCGCAGCGGAATAGAAAGGATAGCTAAGTGGTTGAAGATCCATTATCGCCCCACCATTGCCCCTCTTCCCTCCGTCGGAACAAAAGTTTGCAAAAGTTGAGAGTAGCCTAGTGCAGTATGTTCTATGTTTAAAAGTTGAAACACCTAAATGTTCCAGGGTGTTTCATACAAAAATTTTCTGTACTTCATTTTTTGTTGTTTGTGCAGAATGCCTTTTTGGCTTCGTCGATTCCACTTCTGGAGTTTTTAGGTTCACTTACACGTAATTGGAGTCTATTGCGATGACCTCTGTCCGTGGGCGTGCGTGCGTGTCTGTGAACAAATTATCTCTAACTAGGGACGACAATTAAGACACAGTTTTAGGCGTTAGATACATTTGGTCAGTGTAACTATTGACTCGAACATGGATCCTAGGGGTGAAATATTTGAGGCACCGGAGTGTCTCAAATTTTGCTTTCCATGTAAAATCCATGGTGAAATCGACTTTTATACGTACATCGTGAGCCGCCGATAGAGAGCAAGTTTTTTGTGCTAGATACCTTTGGTCTATAGCTCAGACGACTTCGAAGATGGGCGTTGTGGGTTCACTATTAGGGACAGGAGAACCTGGCAAAATTTGTTCCCCACGCAAAGATTGGTGGAAAGAGTTTATCGTTGAAATAAGTCTTTGCTGCATCGTGCATGTGCAAGAATGACTCATCCATAAATGACGTTACCAAAGGTGACGCTACGCGTAAAAGATAGTGTGCGCTTACGTGGCGAAGCGATTGACGGGAATGTCGAAAATTATGAATTATTAGATGCCGTGAATATATGAATGAGCTCTGAGAGTCTGCGGCAGGTACGGTTCCAATCACCCGAGGTTTCGGTGTTTTACGCTACGGTTGGGCAAAATGCTCCCGTGTGCAAACTGGCTTGAACAAACTAAGAAAATAGTTGTGCATTTTCAAAAGTTGCAATTGTATTTTTCGGTTATTTTTTGAATGGTGTAAGGTTGAGTTTTCAGGCACACTTACACGCAAGCTGAACTTACTGCAAATACATTTGTGTATGTATCTATCGATCGGTTTGTCAGGCGTTGATCTCAAGTTGAAAGAAACCGAATGAAACGTGGTTTCTTGCGTTAGATACGCTCCGCTTACCGCTCGCACGACTTCGAAGATGAACAGCTGGGGTTCAACATTCGAGGCACAAAACCGGTTTGAAGTTGTTTTCCCACGTAGAACTTTGCAGAACTACGCAGCAGCAAGTACTTACTGTATCCTTCCCGGAGCGCGCAGCGCGTAAGCAAAAGCATAGCTATGTGGTTGGTACAAGGCTATCTCCCTTGAGTATCCTCGCGTTACAACAAAGGGATGACCGACTGATGGAATACTGCAGCGAAATTTGCTCTTGGATTCACGAGCTGTACTTTAGCTGTATAGCCCCAAATAATGGAGCCGCCAGCTGAAAACACCGCGCCCTTGTGAGGCTTTTTAATTTTTTAATTTTTGCAAAAATATTTGAAAGTCAAAATAGTAATGTACGTGTAAGTGGGCCTACGGTACAGCACGCTCGTCTTGTTTTTATTGCAACGGCGATAATTACACGTATGTGTGTGTATTTTATTTAATTTGGAAGCACCCAGGTACCTAAGATTTCCTCATGCAGTCGTAGCGGACGACGTTTTTCCATGGTGATTTTCTTGAATATACCGTATTTAGTGGTCACGTGACCATGCTTTCTTTCATTATTGATTTTTTATGTACGTACACGGCCTTGGTACTTTTATTATCGGTTTTTATATCTGCCCTTGGGTACTCCTATTATGAAACACGTTCTTTACGGGCTTCCGTTCGCTTTTTCGTTTTTGGCACAGTGGTCATCACATGACCGACGAGCCGCCGTCGACGCACGAGCTAGAGAAGAAGTCGTGGGAGCTCAAGTAAGTTGAGAACACGTCGAGCAGGTCGATTGTTCGCGCAACTACTTGCCGAACTCGACGACGTGAATCAAGATCGAGGCGTGGCAGCCGGGAACGGAGGCAGGCGCCAGCGCGGAGAACGCGCCTCCACCGCCGAAGTAGCCGGCGAAAACGCATAAATTATTGACGCATTCTTGCTTAGAATGCGGACGGACAAAAAAATGATAAATTAACTTTGATAGGGTTAGTAAACCATACTTTGCGGAGTTTTTGTTTTTCGAACCGTTTATGTGACATTCGACCTTATCCAGACGTTTTCGAGCTTTCTGATGTGTACAACTGAGAGTAGCCCATATCAGTGGAATATGTACAGTATAGTGTATAAGTGGTACTTGAGAAGAATAAATGAATAAATTTTCTCTACGACGTTTCCGCTTGCGCACTTGCAAATTAAATATTGTTTTATTATTTTTAATTATTTTATTGTTTTTATTTATTTTTTTGCTGTTTTGTATTCAAATTATTTTTTTATTTTTTTTATATCTTATTTGTTTCATTTATTTGATTTTTATTTCTACGATTTTATTAGTTGTACTATTTGAAATTTTCTATGTATTTTCATTCTTTTCATTCATTTTTATTAGTTTAGTTTTTTAACTGGTAATAATAACATTTTTTTGGTTTTAGTATTAGCTTGTTTCCATTACAAACCGATCGAGAATTTCGATCATTAAAAAAAGTTTTACATCGAAAAATTGGCTTACAAAAACGAATGTCTTCATATGGGCGTGTGTCTGCATTCTGCAACCAGCCGAGAACGCAGTGCAGCGCAGAAACGTTTCCGGGATTGCGTTAGCCCCTACGGCTTAGCATGAAAATTTGTGCAGTAATAGGTGTTTCTGTTGCATTTTTGCACACTTTGTGGTTACTTCGCTGAAGCTAGCCGATATTTTTTAAATTATTGTACCGTTTTTAAACAGTGTCGCTACGCGACGCTGGGGATTGACAACCGCCGAAAACCACGGGCGCGGCCCACGTGCATTTTCTTAACAACTTTTGTGGGTCTCAGATTTTATTGTTTTTTTTTCTAAAAAATTTTTCGTTAGTTAGAATACTCTGAAACAGTAGAAATCTATTTTAGAAACAAAATAGGACCTCATTCGTTACCCAGATGTTTTACGATTTTGACGCGGGACAGCGTTCCACTGCAAATAATGCGCAATTGAGCTTCGATTTACCGAGCACATACCGGAGCAATTTCATGAATAAACCCTAGCACTGCAACTCCACGCGCCTTTCCAACGATGTTGAAACTGGCTCTTGAATTTCTTCTGTATCATATATTGCAGTTCACATGCACAAACCACAAAGAGTTCCTGGCTCGACAGTAAGCAAAGTAAACCGGCAAAGCGGAAGGCGTCCTGCGATATAAAAACAAAACGGTTCAGATTACGATACGTTCTGGAGCGTTTAACTTGAGCATTTGAGAACGCCAGGGAACACTGCAGGACGTTGAAAATATTTAGATTTTCTGACGACTGAACACACCGCACGCAAGCCCGTGAATTAATGCAGGTGTCCTCAAAAGCTCACGATCTCTTTTGTTCCTCTACAAAAGCGTTTAGTTCGGAAACTGCGACATCACCAAACGCGGGCAATTTTACGTCGTCTGACATCAGAAGAGATGTCGACGCTCTCATGAACGTCAATCAGCGAGCAAACAAAAGTGCTGAAAGTTTCACCAGTAAATACGCGATATAAAGCCTATCTATATTTTGCACACCTACGCTTTTTCCATGGAGAACAATTGCTATTGTTCAAAATTTGTATCAGCGTAAGCGACTATCGTGTTACGTGCAGTGCAGCTCTGCGATTTTCCGCTTCAGTTGATTCACCTGGACGCCTTCACGCAACGGTGCTCAACGCTTGCCGCCTGTTCGTTCTCTGCATATGTGAAATTTATTTAGTTTCCAAAGCTTAGTGTACTTGGCATTTGCATGTCTTTGCGTAATACAGAAAGTAGTTAGGTTTTGCTTTAAATCGCAATATTCGCATACACTGGAAATTACTCTTAGCTAGGAATATGGCTTCAACTCAAACTGTGACAATCATCCATTTGCATGATCAACTTGGCCCACTTCCGGTCAGCATTGAGTGCCCACACTGCCACACCCATATCGTGACAACAGTACACTACGACAACGGTGCGCTAACTTGGCTGCTCTGTGCTGGAATCGCGATTTTCGGGTGACGCCGCAACTGTAATGCGTGCAATTGCGCAACACACTAAATGATGTATGTATTGCTTTTAGAGGCTTTCTTGGTTGTTGTCTTATTCCGTTCTGCGTTGACAGCTGCAAAGATGCGACACACACGTGCTCGAGCTGCGGGCAATTTATCGCTATTTACAAGCGGCTGGGCTGAGCGATAACCTCACAGACTCCTAGAGACAGTTTTCACAAACGATATTTACTCCATCATTTCCGTTTATTTGTGCATACTCGCGTCACATAAATTTAACGCACAGCAGTTCTCATGATTCTGAACATCGTATACATGGGCTCAAAAACGATGTATTTATTTGTTTATTTATATTATTTATTTATTTGTTTATTTATTTATTTGTTTATTTGTTTATTTATTTGTTTATTCATTTATTTATCTATTTTGCGCATTTCAATGTTTCAGTGGAAGGATGCTCGTAGAAGCATAGGTCGCGTTTGTCATCCGTCAAACCGTTGTTCAACATGTTGCCAGAGAAACGAAAATGTTCTTTTCAACACATCGTCATGGCAACCGACGCAAGCAAAACGTCGCAATTATATGTAGGCAGATATAATTTAGCATCCATTTGAGGAGTACCTCGTCACCGAAGCTCGATGGCACGCGAATATCTCGCGCGAGCGGGCCTTTACTATGACGCCTTGGGTAAGCTGCGGGTGCTTGACCCAGATTTGTCCGAACAAAGCGCCGACTTAAAATCTGAAAGCCTTCAATTCACAGACAGTAAGTTCAAAGTTAACGATTTTTTGAATTTTTGTACAATAGCGCTTCTTTCTGCAGCTGTCAAGACTTTCGAAAGCCTGGTCGAACAATTTGTCAGCTTGCTCGACGAGCTCTCGAAGAAAGTTGAAAAGGAAAAGCTGCGCGCGATTGCTTCTCGAAATTTGCTCGCCGCTCAGACGAAACAGCGGGATGACGAGCTCAAACACCAGAAGGTCGTAATACACGAAAAACAAGTCCAACTTGAGAGGTATTTAAAACTCGCAGTTCCACTGCGATCAAAACTTAGCTAACTACTCAAAATTAAAAAATTCTGTTTCTTGCTACTTTAGGCTTCGACAAGAATTCGAGTCACTGACGAAGCAGTCGCAAGAGCAGAAAGAGTTTTTGCAGACCTTTATCTCGACGCAGTAGTCGACGACGACGAGTCAGAAGCCTTCGTTTGATTGGAATCGTACATTTATTGCGTCAAAGCTTTTGACGGAGGTGACGAGGAGAGGGAAGTCGGCCGAAAGTGACATCACATAAAACTTTGCAGAAGACGATGACGTATTTCTCATCGGCTCATTTGAAGACCGCGCCATAGTAGGAAAAAAAAATAACAAATTTTCTTTTATAGACCTGGGATTATAGACCTGGGAAAAGCAATTCGGGAGCCCAAAAGGGTGAACACTTTTTTCATATGCTTATAAAACGATGAAAATTATTTATTGAAAATTATTATTCATCTGCCTTAATTTCGGTCGCCGAAAAGTAATGCGATGTCTATTAAGGTGAAACCTATCGCCTGTGCTTATTTGTGTTTGCCAATCTCACTGTGTGCTCTTGGTTATTTGCGAATAATTGTTGCTGACTTATTGCTAATGTTTCTAGTAAAATTGTTCGTGACGAAGTAATTTTTGCCGTTTAAAAAACACTAGTAATGAAAATATTTGAATATTTCTGACGAATACTTACAGAAAAAAAACTCTTTTTTTAAGTTTTCTCATATGCATTAACGGGTGCCGTCAGTCGTCATCACTTCTCTGAAAATCAGACGAAGGTGTCCGAGCTTTTGTTGCACAACTTGGAACCTGTGGGGTGTAACTCATGGAAATCATCCCCGAGCTCATCGTTTGTCGCAGATCAGAATCGACCTCACTGACGACGTCGTGCACAATGAGCACTGGCCTGGCCACGACGGCGTAAAACGTCGATTCCCCGGGTTTTCAGCTCGTTGTGCTACACTTTACACAACGTTGCGCTTTCGTCTCCTTCGCTAAGCCAAACGCGCGAAAATTCGGCCCTAAAATACATAACAAATGAAATTTTTGTCGACTTTCACGCGACAGAGAAATGCTTGCCGAAAAACATCTATTCTTCTGCACAAAGTCAATTAATTAATTTTTACCTTTAATATTTTGCCAAAAAATGTTAATTTGAAAAATTGAAAAGAAAAGTTTTAGAGAGACGGTATCGGGACGTGCAGTAGTTGCAGCAAAAGATGTCTTTCTTACTGAAAAAGGATTACCGGTTACC
The DNA here is from genome assembly GCA_034691745.1 of Prismatolaimus dolichurus. Classification (NCBI taxonomy): domain Eukaryota; kingdom Metazoa; phylum Nematoda; class Enoplea; order Triplonchida; family Prismatolaimidae; genus Prismatolaimus; species Prismatolaimus dolichurus. The sequence goes on from JAQGBB010001464.1 coordinate 10,693, forward strand.
ATACCAACATGATGGTTATCATGATGGTTATGGTGAGAAACGACTTCGGAATAGTAGAATTTCGTTTGCTTGAAAAAAAAGTCGCATAAAAGTCAGGGTAAACGCGTAAGCATAAATAAAATTCGTCTGCGTCATCGCCGCAGGCATTTCGCTCCCTTCTTCCTATAAAGCTGAGCTGTAAAGCTGAGCTGAAGTCGTTTTCGCTGGGTGCATATTAGTGGCTCCGTGGGTCCTGTGAATCCAGCAACTACAGCTAATAGTAAATAAAAGTTAAAAATTTTTATTTCTGAATGACATGTGTGTGTACTTTGTTCTATTTATTGTTATGGTTCAATAAAAATCAATCATGCAAAACTGTCTGTCTTCTTCCGTTTGCCGCGAAGCCATCGACAGCAAGTTGGCAGTCGTTCGCTTCCTTAGCCTCGGTACTTAAGGGTGAGAGTAGTGTGCCGCTGCTACGTACTGTATAGTGAAGGAGCGTATGCCCCGCTATAGAGCAACCCAGGTGCTCATATCGGTTCAGTTAGAGGCACAGCCGCCCGGGAAAAAAACGTTATCAGTGCGTAAAAAGCCGTGCCGTCATGGACAACGCCCATGCCACCTGTGAAAAACATTACTCGGCAAACACGATTCAACGACAACATCCTGTTGTCTCTCTGAAAAGTCGACGGCGACGAAGTTTGCTATGCGACCTATACATCAGTTTTGACCATTATATCAGCAGAACTTGCAGGTCGCATATGTGGTGTAATTCCTGGCGCGAAGGTTCAACCGAGCATTGATTGTGGTGTTTACGGAAATGTCACCTATATACGACCGGTCGTTATCAGCCAACATCGCCGTCTAGTCTAGAAGGAGTTTACGACTTTGCTGCTTGCGGAATGACATTTTCAAGAACAAAACGATCGCGAGTCATAACAGCAAGCTTATGTCGGAGAAAGAAAAGGCACAACCGAGTAGCTCTCGAACGCACTGGTGACAACAGTCGAGACAAATCTATCATCGTCGACTGACAGGATGGACGGCGTGATGCATTCACAATCGAGTTGTTTACCTGTTTTTCTCAACCCCGATGGCGTCCGAATCGACGGTCACACCACAGCTAATAATGGACGAAGAGGTAAACAACCGCGGAGCCAGGGAAAGACTCCGGATGGCGAAGCCCTCGGGCGGAGGTCCGGGGATATAACCCCGTAAAAATTTTGAAAAATGCGCATGTGGAAGCATGACGTTTTTTGCAGTTTTTCGCTGCTTAGCTTTTTTAGTAGTTTTTATTGGGGAAATTTTTGAAAAAAAAAAAACATTTGTGAGAACGTGATTTCCGTTACTTTTTGACACTTTCCTCAATTTCCGCGGACTGACTTTTTGGTAAGGGATTTTTCCCCGGTCGTCCAACCGACAGGGGGATTCCGTATTTCCGCCTTTGGCTCCGAGGTTGGAGGTAAACAACTTGCCGCTATCATTTGATTACAAAAATATATTTCATTCGAAAAGCTAGCTCTGTGCGTCTCAGGGCGAGCAAATGAGAAAGGGAAGTCAATTATGGCGAGCGACCGAAAAACGGTAATGGTTACTTCCTACCAAAACGTCGATCCGACCGCATAAAAATACATTGTCATTTTGTTAGCACGGTAGTTTTGAGCACGTTTTCTAAAGAATGCAATGAATGACGACGCGGTTTGCAAAACTCGTGAAAGTAGAATTTTTGGGGGATGTGAGGAGACGTTCTGTCAAAAATTGGCTTTAGTGGAAACTATCGACCTATAAGGAGGCGTTCTCAAATGGTGTCTGACTATCTGCCTAGCACTGCACAGCTTATCCTGTGCTTGCAGAAAAGTGTGCAAGAAGCATCGTCACTTGCCAGAAGTCAAGAAATCGGTGAATCATATGGTTAATCGACCGACCCTGCTGATTACCGTATGCGTCTATGGTCTATCGCGCGTACTCTCGCGAGTGGCAATTTCGCAGGCCCGAGCGTCGCAACCAGATTAGACCAACTGTCGACGCTGCTCGAAGGTCTGAGTCAGAGAACACGTTTGCATGCTTGTCGTAAATTTTTGATTAATGGATCACACACTGCACCGCCATCTCACTTCCGGATAATGCTATCGTGTGGCGCACAATATTTCTCTTGCGTAAGGTGTTTTGACTGCATACGATGTAGTGCATGAAAACGTAAAGCAGAGGCTACGTCCACATAACGCCTAGAACTTGCTGTCGATGGAGCAAGAGAAAACTTGAGCGCCAGACGATAGTATTCCAGAAAAAATGCACGTTTAATTTCTTTGCACTTTTTGTTGATCCTTTTCGCAGTTCTGGAAAACGTATCGAAAATTTTTTACCATGGGGCCATCCATTAATGACGTCACCTGCCTGGGTGGGTCAAGAAATTTTGCACAGGAAGTGACGTTACGTGTAAAAGATAGCCTATATTTATGTATTCGGGCTAATGACGAGGGTGGGTGGGTTTAAAATTTTGAATTTTTAAATGACGTCATTAATGAATGACCCCCTATTTGGTGATGAACAAAATTTTGTCTCACATTCCATCGACCCTACTTTACGTCCAGGGACAGCTCTATTGACACATTTTCTCCAGAAAAAGCTAGATAGGGAACACGTCAGAACTAATAATTATATGGAGCATCAGAACCCATCTGCACGCACGTTGCTGCAACGTCGTTG
>JAQGBB010001465.1:0-13376 GCA_034691745.1 Prismatolaimus dolichurus
CCCCAATCCCCAGGGATTTGTCCGCCGTCCCCCAATCCCCAGGGATTTGTCCGCCGTCCCCCAATCCCCAGGGCATCCCCCGGGGGATCGCCCGAAAGTCCCCCGCCTATCTCGCACGTGTAAATTTTTTAAAATTAAATTTTTTAATCGTAAAATTTTTTTTGTTGGAAAATCCCCGGGGGATTTTTTCCAATCCCCCCATCCCCGGGGATGCCAACCCCAAAAAATACAATTACAAATTTTTGATGCAACCTGCCAATGGATTTGAGTCCGTCAATTGGAAAAAATATGATTATAATTTTTTGAGCAAACCTGCCAATGGACACACTTTCAGACCGTAATATTTGCAGACAAAACATGCATCAATACAAATTCGCCTACCACTCTTAACGGACGAATATTTCGAGAGATCGAGTCCTTTCGTCGGAAAGTCGACCAGCGCCGACAACCTTTGTCGATAGCCTTCCCCAGAGAAGCGCTTCAAGTCTAAATCGATTAAAAAATGACACGCAGGTATATATACCATTCACAACGTACTGTACATAAAATAACTCACGCAAAACCAGAATTCGAGGAAACTTCTGTATAGTAAACTTCTTCGTGCACTTTCTTCGTGCTTTACACGCATCACATTTCTTGAAAGAAAAAAAAAACCAAAAAAATAAATGCAATTATATGAAAAAAAAATAAAAATTTCATAAAAATTTCAATAATATAAAAAATATAAAAAATAAAAATTTCAATTATATAAAAAATATAAATAAATAAAAATTTCATAAAAATTTCAATTATATAAAAAAATAAAAATTTCAATTATATAAAAAAAAAATAAAAAAATAAAAATTTCACATAAATTTCAATAAAATAAAAACACCCAATCAACTCACCGGTCTTTCATCCCCATCAAGGACCTCTTCTTTCGCAAACCATTCAAAGCAATCATACAAGGCCAGACTCGTTCCACTCGCATAACCATTCCTCGTCGACGGTATCGGCAAAGACAAATCCCAAAAGGGATCAAACGTCGTCGACACATTCGCACATTGCGTGCATATCAATTCCGATTTCAACTGCCCGACAAAGATATCTAAAAGCCCCGATTATCCGACCAATAGACCTCAATCATTTCCATTCCTACCGACGATCTTGCTATCATCAATTCGCAAATATCTCTTCCACGATTCGGCCGCTTTCTGTCCATCGGGAAGGCGATCGTCAATCTCTTTCGCCGAGGGTGCTGGTCGTTCACGTACACGGTTTACGTCCTCGTGTAAACCTTGGAGTAAATAGCGGAGGAATTCTTGCGCGTCTTGTTGGCTAGAAAGGCGAAGAAGTCGACAGTGAAAAGAGAAAATATAAAAGTGTTTTTACATACAGTACATATACACGTACAGTACATATACACATTTACATACATACATACATACGTACGTACAGTACATACATACATACGTACGTACAGTACATATATGCAATTACATACATACATACGTACAGTACATATATATGTACACTACATACATACATATATACAGTACGTCCATATGCATAGTGTACCTGTAACCGGTGAAGCGAGGAGCGAACTTCGCAAGCTGCGACTTGAAGACATCCGGACTCACATAGCTATCCATCTGAGTATGTCGCGGGTTCCAGATATCAGCAAGTAGTACACAAAAAGCTAAACATGCAAATGAGCGTCCAGACATCGACAAGAAAATGTCGCAAATTGCGCAAGATTCCTCAACGCTAGTACACACGGAAGGCACGGGGGTGTGGCCTGATCCCCCAGGGGTGGTCGGTGAGAAATAGAAGTAAAAGTTTAATGAGTTAAAAAAGAATCTTTTGGTTACAAACTTTGGTAATTTAGTCGAGAAAAAACTAGTTTTTCGAAGCAAAATTTTTTGACCAAAAACCGGTTTTGCCCCCCCCGATTGGAACCAAAAACCGGGTTTGCCCCCCCCCAATTGGAACCAAAACCGGTTTTTGCCAAAAATGGAGTCCAAAACCGGTTTTGCCCAAAAATTGAAGCCAAAAACCGGTTTTGCCCCCAAAAATTTTTTTGCTTATGGAATGCCTTCCTTAATATGTACAGTACATAAATCCACACAAGCAAACGCGCTCACCCTTCATCAAAGCGCCCCTCATTCGACTCGTCGAATTATTGTTTATCTCAGCCGCTGGATTCTCGAGGCAGTAGTCGAGTAGGGGACGCGTGTTAGAAAGGCACTGGATCACCGAATTCATAAAACACTGAAAGAAAGAAGGATATTTTAGGTCTGTTGATGGAAGGGTATAACGTATTGTACATACCGTATTTCCAAGATTCTTCAGACCGACTAATCCACGCTTTTCACTCACGATATTCGACACTGTCTTCGGCTTGGCCGGTGCAGCGTTTGCGTTAAGGCTGCTTGACGACTGAATAACGCTAACCTTTATAAATGTGCAAATTAAGACAAAATTATCCACCTACATTTTGCCTCGAGATCTGAACTGGGCGCTCCTTCGTTCCATTGACATCCGCTAGTGCTTTTCGTGCGACCTCATCGCCGTAAAGGAGATTTCTCGGCGGTGGTCCAGCTGAAACCAGCCGCTCCGCGTTGACACCATTTTGCTGGCCATTTTCAGCGCCGCCATTAAGGCCACTTGTCGTCGTTGCAAGCATCGTGTCTGTGATGGGTGGAAGCGTCGATGAGCCGTTCTCATACGACGAATTCGAGAGACGAACACCGACGACCTTGGATGGCGAACCACAATCGTAGCTGCTCGTCGATGCGACGGGTAAACGACGGGTTGACAATAAAGATGTCGTTGAGACAGGGCTGCCACCGCCGTTCGATGAGGGCGACGATGATGAGGAGAGTCGCTCGAATTTCGCTGTGATTCGATCGACGGTGCTGGGATAGGCTGACGAATCAAGATTCTTATCGATTCCGTATGATCGCGATGAAGTGGCAGGAACAACGTATGCTGGAGGACGCCGCGTGAGCGGTGATGGCGGTGTACGATACGAATATGATGGTAAAGAGTCGGATGGCGACGAGCCGGAGTAATAACTCATGCCAGTATGGCGGGCGGTCGTATAGCTGCTTGACGCACCGCTGCCGTACGAGTCGGACGAACGCGCCGTGGTCTCGACGACTCCAAGGGGCCTGGCAAGCGAAGATGTTCGTTGTGGGCGATAACTCGAGGACGGAAAGTCGATGTGACTAGGCAACGTTCCACCGTAGAACGTTCCCGACGATTTTGGTAGTGACGAAGAATAGTTTGCACTACCGTACGCGCCGTACGCGTCGCGATAAGGTAGGCGTGACGTTGAATCGAGCATTCCGTCCGAAATTGTGTACATCTTACGACTGCTGCTCGCCAATATTTTCATCAAAGATGAGCGACTCGATTCAATATAGTCACCAACGTGCGTAAAATCGGAGCGTCGAAGACACGTCGGCAACGCGCCGAACGGTCCTTAGATCGATGGCTGACGTGCGACACCAGCGATCCCTCATAATTAGCTTTAGTCCCTCTCCATACTAATAAATATTGAAATCTAAAGCCACATAAAATTAACGAATCAGACAAGAATGCGACTTAGAAAATTACCTAACTTTCTCTAAACTTTGTCAAAAAAATTCGTCCATGAATGTAGTACATGTTGCATAAGTCATGCTGTTTCCTATCCATGCAAGCGTTCAATGTTGATAAAGCAGACGTTGCAGAATTATCTGTACTCTTGTTCACGTCATTGGCCGAGGTAGCGTTAATTTGATTCTGGCACAAATCTAAACTATATACCTCCAGATAAATCTGGCTCCTTGCAAGTACGATCGCCATGGCGTCATAGAAACCGAATTCAGGTAATTTATGGTTACGATTAGGTAAGGCTCGAAAAGTCAGAATAGAGGTTGGGCCGGATTTGGTTCATTTACATGTAAATTTTGAAATTTGAAAGTTTGATTACGTAAAAAATCAGGGTTCGGCCCGAATCCGGTTTCTAAATAAAGCGGCTTTGCAAACATGCGTGGCAAAACGTTAGATTTTACTGGATACGTGTCTAGATCATCACAACATACGTATGTATGTGTGTACGTAGTGTATGTACTACGTACACGTTATACTTAGTGTACTTACATATGTCTGTACGTGGCAAAATCACCCTACGTAATAGGTTGACTAACACAACAACGGCGTTGGGCGTACGCAAGGCGAAAAGGCGAAACTTTTGCTTCCGATTTAGCGAGCGAAACTCCCAAACGCCGGCGTAAACGCCCTCCGCCCGTTTTATGTTAGTCAACCGTACGGACCGGAACTCACAAGTTCAGCTCTCGTATTGCAAGCTGCGCGCAATGCATTCTGTCAAATCTTGGACTGGCTGTTACGTAGCAGCTTCAGTCAGAAGTGTAAACGCTTGGAAGGTTTGAACTTTCCTGTGTGTGCAGTACATATAGATCGAGTTCACATATTGACCATGCATAACCTGTGGTACTGTGGTTATACAGTGTACACTATACATTAAGTATCTACGTATATGCAAGAGTACAGCTGCAGCACGTACTGCGATCTGTGGACATGCCTCTTGTACGTCCCAGATCCCAGGCGTGTGAACATGAAGCCCGAATGACACTGAATATTACTGTCGGCGCATGCACCAATGTACAAACTCGACTTTTGAACAACTTCGAGGCTATTGATTTTGTTATATCATCTGCACCCACGGTGAGTCGTCAATTTGGGTCTCCTCTGGAGCGGTTATAGGAAGAGATGACGACGGTACCAGGGAAAGAAACCCGAGCAGTGCTTCCAGAATTTTTTCTCGGTGGAATTCGCCCAGTTTGGGCAGTTCAATTCAAATTTCTTAAAGCCAGGGGATTCAAAAATCCAATGTTCCCTCGAAACAGGCCTGGAGGAAGAATCTATGAGCCGAGGGCTGGTCCCTGTCGAAAACTATTCGAAGAAAAAGTGACAAGGGTAGGCATCCTTTCCCTTTCCTCTTATCATTTAGAGTTGGGCCCCCTCCTGTCAGTGACATCAGCGACTGCTGCCTATGGATCAACTAGTATGCACAACGTTCAAGCCTCTGCGCCCACTCAATTAATTTTCATGACTACGTAACCTTCGGTCAGCCCCGAGCTAAGACTGAGTCGATTACTAGCTGCACGTTTGAACATATATCTGATGGTGCTCAAGCCGTGTGTCAATTGTCCAACCTCACTATGCTGTTGCAATCGTAATCTGCTGCGTAAAGTTTATAAATATAAAGCCCAGACACTGGTCACTGTCAATCGCGGCTTAATCGATAAGAAAATGTCGTACGCATAGTGCCTTCGCGAACAATGCTCGCTGTGTACGTATCGACACAGCGTGTCGAACTTATTTGTTACACATTGTTTGTCATGACGACACTGCCAGTCGTTGACGTTTCGCTCTGTAGTCAACTTCGCGTACATGCGCGGTTCTCTTTCAACGCTGAATACCTCGCGAATTCATTTATATGTAAGCTTTGTGCCTCAGCTTTGCTGATCGATTTTCCCTAGTTACTCCCACACATGTATCGCGAACTATGTTATTCTTACTAAAACCTGGCATGAAGCTATGCGAGACCTCCGTTAACTGCCCAGCGTTGGCACCTTTTGGGTCTCGTGTGTAAACTTCTTTCAAAGTTGAAGCTTATCTCTCAATTTCAGGGTTCCTACCGGTGTCATGGCCCGAACAAAGCAAACAGCTCGTCAAAACACCGGTGGCAAAGCACCGCGTAAAATGCTAGCCACCAAAGCAACCAGGAAAGCAGCCCCCATGATTATTGCACAACCGCCACGCCTGCAGAAAAGTGACACCCTTCTGTTGAACGCGCCTTCCGGAACTCGACCACCCCAGCGAGCTGCTTCTAAACGTGTAGCACTCATAGTCGAACCCGCTCCACCTCCACCAGTAAAACGCAGACGAACTGTTACTCAACCGACCACACTGTCGCGCAAAGCAAGCTCGGTGGTGCGAAGTGTGAGACAGAAAGCGGAGGATCTACTGAAGGCGAAAAAGTCGCCGGCAGAGTTGTCCCGTAGGGCAAGCTCAGTTGTGAAAAGCGTCAGGCAGAAAGCTGAAGATCTGCTGAAAGCAGCAAAGACCGGACGTGTCACGAAGAAGAGCGCGGCGAAAAAGTCGAAGGCTGATCTTCGCAGACAGGTCAGCTTGTCCGGTGTGCCGAAGTACGATAAAGATCCGCTGCTTGACAGCAAGGAGGACGTCCCGTTCGTGTCGCCAACATCGTATAGCAAACTCGTGTTTCGCGCTGTGCATCAGAACAACGAGAGTCTTCTTAAGCGGTTGATCGCTGATACGACACATGTGCATAGTGTGCATGATGCGAGATCGGTCGATATGCAGATTGGTGGAATCGGATATGCGCTACAGGTAGTTGTCGAAATTAGGGTGGTAATTTTGGGCGCCTTGCCCCGTGCCTCCCCATGGGGTAAATTTTAAAAAATGCTCCTATCTATCAACAAACTTTTTCTCAGGTTTTTTAAGCGGAAGTAGTAATATTTAAAAAACTTCGATGAAAATTACCCTAAATGATCTAGTAACCTGAAATTACCCTAAAATTACCCTACTTTTAACACTTGGTCCAGAATGCGGGAAATGGGGGCCCCATGGAGCGGGGCGGGATAAAATTTTTTGCTTCTCCCCTTAACTACCAACCCTATCGAAATCGGGACTTGCATGTATGACGTCACGTCGAAAGTTGACTACTTAGCTTCCACATTTTTAGACAGAAAATATAAAACTTCTCGATCTCCTTCTCCACGATGAGAAAGCACCGAAACCGAACCGCGTGCAATGCGTTCGAAGTTTGCTCGCCGTTCAGAGCACAGGTCAGAAGAACTTCTACATGCTCGGTCACCGGACCCGTCAAATCCAGATGACACGCGGTGGTCGTGAAGGGAATAATGCGTTCACGAAGGATATGCAGCAACGGACTAACTTTGATCTAGCCCTTCGGAGGGCTCTGCAGTTGGGTGTTGATGTGACGACGATTCAACATGTTGTACAACAGCAGGCGACGACGCAGCAGAATGTTTACTTCAAGATTTTTGAAGCCATTCGTTACGGTAAGTGGGCGCTTAGGTTCATTTAAATGTTTCGTCAAACCCCTCTCGATGTGACGGTAATATCCCAGGGGCGTAGCTAGGTCGGCGGGGAGGGGGGCTGCCAAGCCAAATCTTGTCATTTTGTCCGACCCCCCAATCGATTTTCATACCACATTTTCCGGCGGAGGGGCTGGAGCCCCCCTTACGCCCATGTATCCAGTGTTTATGTGGAAGTACATACGTGTATGACGTCATTTCTTTCTTTTTGGGTATTTTTCGTTTGTGGTGATAAGTGAGCTGCTCGAATGTGATTGGTCGAAAGTACCCTTTTAAACGGTGTCAATACCAATGGTAGGATAGGGTTTAGAAAAATTATTTCGACAAGTGTTAGAAGTTAAGCACACATGCAGGGGCGTAGCTAGGTCGGCGGGGAGGGGGCTGCCAAGCCAAATTTTTTCGTCTAACCCCCAAAAATCGATACAAAAATGGTTTTTCAAGCCATTTTTTTCCGGAGGAGGGGCTAGAGCCCCCAAGCCCCCCTTACCTACGCCCATGCACATGAGTTTCACTTTATTTTCAATACAGTTCTCAACGATAATTTCAAATTTGAGAAGATAGACAGCACTTTTGTGCAAAACAGGTAGGGTTTTCAAATCCCGGGGATTTTTCCTCCGTTCCCCAATCCCCTGGGGGATCCCCGGAAATCCCCCGTCTATCTCGCACGTGTACATTTTTAAAAGTAAAAAATGCAATTTTTAGTCGTAAATTTTTTTCTTTGACAAATCCCCGGGGATTTTTTCCAATCCCCCACCCCCGGGGGATCAGATTGGGAAGCTCACTTATCACCATGAACGCATAATAGTTGAGCATTTTTGCCTTACGCTACTTTGTATAGGAATTTAGGATGTTTTATGTATTGAGGTCAGTTGACTGCACTTGCACCCCTTCCTTCTGCACGTGACGTTTTTGATATCCCTCCCTTAAAGGTAATCGAAAATTGGCCGGCAAACTCGTTGAATTATACGGAGGTGGTTCCTTCAACGAGTTACACCGCCAAGTGCTTCTAAATGACACCGAAAAGCTGAAGCCGTTCAAGCCCATTTCTGTGAAGAAGAAAGGCAACGATAATCGTGATGTTACACCTCTTCACTGTGCTTGTATTAACCCAAACGACACTTACCTCAAAGAACTCATCGCTGCTGAGCCCGATTATAATCACAATGATCGAGACAACTGGCGTGCAGTGCACTACGCTGCTGCTTGTGAGGGCACAAAACCTCTAGAGTATCTTCTCCGAGTGAAGAATGTCTCGGCTCTTGATGTGGCTAAACTTGGTCTCACTCCTGTTCACGTTGCTGCAAGATGTGGTCGTGCAAAGAATGTTGACATCTTATGCGATTATATCAAGAAGACCGCTGATGCCAAATTGGGAGTTTTGAATCAGAAAACGAAGGAATCCCTTGCTCCACTTCATCTCGCTGCGATGAGGGGTCATCTCGAAACTGTTCGTGTTCTGCTCAAACATGGCGCGGATATCGAGTTGACGACAGGGGCTGGCAGGCAGAAAGTGACGGCACTTATGCTTGCAGCACAGCAGGGGTATCTCGACGTGGTTAGATGTTTGATCGAGGGAGATGCCAAGGTGGATAAACGTGATAAGTTGAGACGCACGGCACTTACACATGCGGTTATTAACGGACATGCACATGTCGCGTCGTTCTTGGTTCATCGAGGAGCTAATGTCAACCTTCCGGATTCGTCGAAGAACACGAATATTCATTACGCGGCTGCGTATGGATGGTACTTCTGCATGAAGTTGTTGATTGCTGCGGGTGCACAATTGAATGAACCGAATGACTGGAAGTTAACTCCCCTCGCGGTCGCATATCTCAAAGGGCATACCGGGTTGGCGGATCTCCTGATGGAGCAAGAGAACACGGATATAAACTGCCAGGATGACAACGGAATGACACTGGTATCGTTGACACTGTGCAACACGAGTATCGTCGATGAATCGATTGTTCAACAACTCAAATACCTCATCGAGAAGAAGCACGCTGATTGTACACTTCGAGATAGTTATGGGAATTCACCCCTGCATGTTCTCGCGACGACAACGCCACCACAGTCGAGGAACCAACCGAACGATGCGGTTGTTATCAAGAAGATTGAAGAAGCACAACGGGATGTCGCGGAGTTGCTTCTCGCAAATGGTTGTAGTGCGAGTGAGGCGAATTTCGAAGAGAGTACTTCTGTCGGGTTGGCGATCGCGAAAGGGAATATCAATTTGGCGAACTACCTTCTCGAGAAAGGTGGGAAACTTTATCCTGAAGGAGGTCAAGACTCGCCGTTGACGAAGAAAGTCATTCGAAAATCGAAGAAGACCGCACTCCATTACTTGATTGGACACTCAGCTGCGAATACAACGACGCTTCGCTTCTTCGATATAGCTCAGACGGCGAAAGCTGTCTTCAAAGCTTTGCGACTGGAGGAGTTCCTCGACATGGTTTACACTGCGGATGAAGAAACGGGACTCACGCCGTTTTTGTGTGCTTGTGAAGCAGCGTGTGGGAGCAGGCTCCAGGCGCAGTACAATGAGATATGGGCGTTGATGGAGTATCTAGTCGAGGTGGAACCAGATGTATTGAGGCAACAGGAAGTGCAGAAGACAGAGAACGAGGAAGAAGAAGATGATGATGATGATGAGGATGAAGAAGAGGGAGAGAAGAAGAAAGAGGCGCTTGAAGGAGGCAACTCGGCGCTTCATAAAGCGGCTATCGCGTCCGTAAACTTCACTGTCGTCAAAGCTGGTGTTGTCGTTACTGCATCACCGATTCTTGAGCGTCTGTCCAACCTCTGCTCGGAGCGGTCAGTCGTGAACCTCAAAAACCACAGAGGAAACAGTCCGCTCTTCGAAGCACTGTTGGCCGGAAAAGAAGCTAATGCTTTGCTGCTTATATCGAACTCGAAAGTCGATCTGAACTTCCGAGGAGGGATCAAGGTCGGGAAGGAGCAAGCACTGCAGTCTGGCAAGGAGGAGATCTCTCAAGTCACGTGCTTGATGCTAGCAATTCGTAACTGTCTTACAAAAGCTGCTCTGGAGTTAATCGCGAAAGGCGCTAGCGTTGGATTGACTGACAGTGAGAATAACACCGCATTGCACTACGCCTGCACGTCCTCATCGTTCGCAATGAACGAAGTAGTCGCAACACTGATTAAGAAAGGTGTTGAACTCAATCTTCCAAATCGTCGTGGACTCACACCACTTCACCTTGCTGTGAATGCCGATAGTGGTTCGGCGGATGTGAACACAGAGATCATCGAAGCACTTCTTCGAGGAGGGGCCAAACAGACAGTGAAAGACAATGTTGGACGGATTCCACTTCATTATGTTTTCGTTAAAGTTGGGCACGATAACGAATATTCGGCGATTGATCCAATTGCACTCTGTTCGTTGATGCTTAAAGAAGCGAAGGGCTTAAAACTGAGTTGCACCGAACTCGATCGACCGGATGTTAACCAATCAACGCCGATGCACTACGCAGCGATGCGTGGTGCCAATATAAGTTGCTTGTCTCTCACCCGTTTTGGATTCGGAATAAACGTGAAAGATAAGAACGGGAATTCCCCTCTGGGTCTTGCTGTCAAGCACGGGCATTTGGGCTTCACTTTAACACTTCTTCAAGCAAATGCATCGATCGACATTCCACTCCACGAGCTGAAGAACTGTGAAGGAACAGTGTTCATGAGTGGAGAACAACACGCGGAGAGAAACAGGTGGCGTTGGCAACCGACGCAGGAAGCCGTGCCGGAGATAGTGAAGATGTCGATTCCTGCTGCCGTTATCAACAATGAGTGGCAAGGAATCGTGTTCATATTGATCGACATGCTTGAGAAAGACAGCACTGCTTTCGGGAAGTTAATTCGAGCTGCGATTGAGCACTGCAAGTACAATCTCGCGTTGGCGCTTCTTCGGATGGCGAGTTCTAAAGGAATCAATATTGCGAGCAATGACGGACGAGTTGAAGAAACACTGCTTCAGACTTTAGCAAGAGTCGCGAAAGTTGACGATGCTTCATATCCTGAACTTCAAATCCGCGTTGCTGACGAACTCAAACGACTTGGTGTCGATGCTCAGTTCCAGTCGAAAGCGCATCCAGCTGCGATTCTGTCTGCTGCGGAAAGGCAAAACAACGCTCTGGTCGAATATTTTCTGAATTTGTACACACGTGTTCCGCAAGCAGTTGAGATCAGCTCCTTCTCGGATGGTCACACTGTGTTCTCGAAGTACGTCTCGAGAAAGCCATTTCGTTCTCCCGATTTCAAGAATATGGTCATCAAATTACTTCAAGCACAAGCGGATCCTGATGTTATCGCGAAGTACAATGTGCCGAAACCACATCTGTCGATCACTGACGTAGGTACGATCGATGTTAGTACCAAAGTATTCTGCTGCGATCAGCGGATGCACACACCGTTGATCCATGCGATTCTCTGTCGACGGCATGCGGTTGTGAAGCTTTTACTGATGCAGGGAGCGAATCCAGATGCGACGGATACGGAAGGATGCACGCCGTTGATGCATGCGGTTAGGATCAACGACTTGAAGATGGTGAAGCTTGTTCTTAATCCGCACTACGTTGAAGTTGAAGCAGAGAGGGTTGCGACGCAGCAAGGAAAGGGAAAGGCGGTTCATAATGAAGAAGACGACGACGACGATGAAGAAGAAGAAGAAGCAGACCAAGAAGAAGAAGAAGAGGAGGAGGAAGAAGAAGCAGAAAACGAAGATGACGAAGAGGAAAGCGAAAGCGATGAAGAAGATCCGTCGACATCGAAGTCCCTTGCATCGAAGCTGAAACGACGTGCCCTCGGTTCTGCGCCCCGACTGCCCCGAAGCCAGTACAGTGGTCAGGGCAAGCAGCTTGCGAAGGCAATGAAGAGCACGAAGACTCCAACAGCAAAGTTCAACGTGAAATCGAAAGTGCGTCTCAATGCAATCGACAGTCAAGGTCGTTCAGTCGCACACTTTCTCTTTTGTTCACTTCCGTGGGGGTCGTGGGAAAACTGCAAGATGATCAACTTCCTGCATCAAATCGGCGTTCCACTGGATCTCAAAGACAGCACTGGCGCGACGGCGTTAGACTACGCCATCGAAGGCTGGCTCATTAAAGCGACAGGTTATCTCAAAGTGTGCTTGAACGTTCCGACAAAACGAGTCAAGTATTCATCGATTGGTCCAACTCATACTGCTGAAGAAAGCAGCATGAACGCGTCGTTCAAAGCCGCGTTTCGTCAAGAAGCCGAGAAGTTCATCGCCAGTGAGAACGCAGCATTCGAGCAAAAAGCGGCTCAATCGAATATCGATCGAATAAGACCTCACATTCTCAGTAGTCACAAGGATAACGGAGATATCGTGATCGATAAGGAGCAAGATCTTCCTTATGCAGTACTTCTGAACAAAGTCGACGTGAAACAACACTATTATGGTTTCTTCAACTTCTACCGCTTGCAGTTGATCCAACGACGTGGAAGTGACTTGTTCGTGCTGTTCACGAATTGGGGTCGAATCGGAACAAAGGGTGAATACCAACGAACGCCGTTTCCAAGTCGTGAACTTGCAGTGAAAGAGTTCTGCAAGATATTCCACCAGAAGACGGGAAACGATTGGAAAGATATGTCGAAAGGGTTTGAAGCGAAAGCGAGGAAATACAAACTGCTTGAAGAATCGGTGAAGAAAGGAATAAAGAACATTAGTGATGTTCCGCAGTTGAAAACTCGATTTGACAACTTGTGCAAACAACCATCGAAGTTACTTAGTGAAGAACTACAGAAAGCGATGAGGGATTTCACCGATATTTCAGCCATACAACAGAACGTGAAACACACGTGTCGAATCGGTGAATATCTGTTGCCTTTTGGCGAACTCGAGCGGGAAGTGATCTTGAAAGCGAAAGAGAAGGCAAATCAAATCGCGGAAGTTATTGTGAAAGTTAGTGCATTAAATGAAGATGTGAAGATCGATCAGCGGACTCGGGTTGAGAAGAAACAAGAACTGTATAATCAACTGGCGGAACTTTCGAATGAACTTTATGGGCTTCTACCGATCGGGGGATTGGAAGAACAGCAGATCGCGGTGATTGAGAACGAAAATGAATTGTTGAAAATGATGAAGGTTATCGAAAGTTTGCTCGAGACGGAACTTTGTGGAAGGATGATCTCCGGGGCACTCTATACGTGTGGGCAACGGAAAATGAGTCCGCTGGATTATGTCTACAGGTAATGACGGGTATAGAACTG
>JAQGBB010001466.1:0-13375 GCA_034691745.1 Prismatolaimus dolichurus
TTTATTTTTTAATGCCAGTTTAGTATACATAGAAGGCGCTGACGTCTTATCATTTATTCATTCAGGTCCACTAGCTGGCCTGGAAATCGATGCACACATCCAACTTGTTGTATAGGGGACCTGTCACAAAGGATTCCGTAAAAAAGGATTTTTTTGCACATCCTCCCCTGTGGCGAAATGTCCGAATAGGCCGGATTTCTCCGCCTCGAAGTCCGCCTTTCCTCAACTTCTTTTCCCCGATTTTTTGTCGGACGAAGCAAGTCGCACTTTCAGGATACCCCCTTCTAAGTAGCAAAAATACCCTCTGCACCGTTTCACCACTTTCTTGTCTGCTTCTTACTCCTTTCCAAAAGGAGATGCATCCGCATTGACGATTTCCCTAGACAAAGCTTCCTATGGCAAATGCTTCAAAAAAGAGCTTTTTGGAGCTGGTTTCACATATAGTTTTGTCGGCTTTGACCGACCGCCGTGCTGTCGGTATAACAGTCTGGAGCTGAGTTTTCAAGCTTTCACCAGTGATTTTCCGGAGGTCCACCTTCCCTCGCCTGTCCAAAACATTTGCATTGTCAGCCCTCAACACCAGTCAGAACGCCCTTTATGGAAATCCCCTAAGCCATCGGGGTCGCCCACAATCTACGTTAGCAACCGACGAGGGATGGGGTTCCCCGAAATGTCGACGAAATCACACGTGAGGTTGAGGAATGGGGATTATGGTATGTGCTTTTGAGGTTTTCTTGCTATAAAGTTCTCGCTCTTATTCATTTGTGACCCACTGTCGGTGGTCGGAGTTTTCATATCAGTCACTCTAGCGTCAGATCCGCAGCGTAAGATTCAAGCGTATGATTGGGCTCAAACGACTGATCTGTTTCTTCAGCATCAACCTCCGGATAATTCCAAGCTTAGAAACGCCAGTTTCGTTTGTGGAAATTCATTAGCCTCACATCCTTTTTATTCTTTTGATATTTCGTGCTTCTTTCTCGTGAATATCTGCAAATCCTGGCTAATCAGCTAGCTAACAGAATGGGATTCAGAAGAGAAGACTAACTAGCTGTCGAAACCGAACTCACCTAACGTCTTTAAGCTTGGGATTATCCGAAGATTGATGCTGACCAAATAAATCAGTGGTTTTTGCCCAATATTACGCTCGAATCTTGCGCTACGAATCTTACGCTGCGAATGTAAACTCGCTGCTGCCGCAGAGGGAGAAAATGCGACGTATCATTTGGCGGACTTTTTTCTGCTGCTGTTTTTAGTTCGTACTTTGCAATATTATGGACTATTTTGTTCCAGTAGTCTGTTGCAATACTAGTCTATGCCTTGGCGTAAAATTTACTTTTCTTCGCGTGAAAAACATATTTATTTTTTGGCATGCTTTATGATATGTAATAGTAGGGTTCAGCATGATATCTGATAACATCTTTACATAAGTGGCATAGCATAAAGACATGTGTATAAGTCAATTGTCCGACTGCTTCTTCAATTGTTTGCACCATATGTCTGGATCCGCTGAACGGATCTGGATTCTGGACCAAACTTTGAATATAAACTCTTTTTGAGCTCCACTGCAAAATGTGATGCTTTTCGGGAACGCATCTCGAATAAAGGTTTTTTCGTGAAAATACACTATTAACAATCGAAGATAGCACCTGATATTGATTCGTCCATGTCAATGAATAACAAAGATGGGTCAGGTCTTTGCTGCATACTTGTTGCTTTAGGCACAGGCTTTTACTACAAAAATAAAAGAAAATTATCATATTTGGGACAATTCAAATCGCATCTATAATGTTGATTGTTGCAAGTTCAAATTAAAGTTTTAAATCGAATCCGAGTCATTTTATTGAAAATAATCGAAAAAATCTAGTTTAAATATCAATTTTTCTAAAATTCAAAATTGAATATCATATAGGTTTTTGCAATACAAAATCAAAATAAAATAATTTTATTCAATACATTTTGAAATCGAATCCATGGTCAATTTTTGGCAATTTCAAATCAATCCAAAATTATTCCACACAAAATCTAATTAAATTTCGATTCGTCCTTTTTAGCCAGAAATCAAACCGAATTCATTTCGATTGATTAGAAAAACTCGAACCTTCAAATAACAAGTCGGATATTCCGATCCTTAAGGGCCACTGACGCAAACCTGTGTCGAAATTATTCGAGGTCTTCAACAGTGACCGATTACGGTATAAGTTGTCCACTCATAGGAAAAGCGAAAGTTAATAAAAGGAAAGTCGGGTCGACAGTGGTGTTGACCCTACATGGATACAATAGATCATATGTGTATAGTATCCATCGCTAACTACGGTAAGTTGTCCACTCATAGCAAATGCAAAGTTGAAAACTGGAAAATAACAGTGGTGTTGCCTTCCATGGACACTATACAGAGCACGTACATACTGTCCATGGAATCCGGCAAAACCGGTTTTTCGAAGCACTGACATAATGCATGACATGAAAAACGCGAAAACGAGGCATTTCGAAACTTTTTTCGACGATTTTTTTGCCTTGGTCCCCCAAGCTGAAAAGGGTATGCCCTCATAACAAAAATTCCCCCTGGTTCCCCTTGACGTGCGTCAGTGGCCCTAAAAAACAACGAAAACAATGAAAAATTGAAATTACTTTGCAACATTGGAATCGTCCGTGATAGCAAGAAATGGCCGACATTGTGACATAGAGAGCTGAACGTCCTTTCAAACAAGCGTTTTAGTGCGGCTGCCCGTACTCGTGGAACAATGAAAATTTGTACGCAAGGCTGTGTAACTAGACGGATGACTTGTGGCGAAATTCTTTGACTTGTGGCGGAATCGGAATTTTGTAGCTAGAAACTTTTGCATCTTTTTCGCCAGCCAATCACAGAAGAGCCGCCATTTTCAGGCGGCAGTCGCCACATTTTGGCCGACCAATCAGATGCATCCTCGTGGTCACGTGCTGCGTTGGCGCGAAAAAAGATGACTTGTGGCGGAATTATTTCGCCACATTTTTTTTCTAGTTACACAGCCCAAGTTAAGAAAAATTCATGAAAAGTACGATGTTCCGTTTACTGTTTGACGTAGGAAAAATCTAATTGCGTTATGACCAAGCGGAGATGTCTAGTTATTCAATGACGTATCCTGTCAGGCTTTAATCCATACCATTCTTGAGATCTTTAGTAGAGTTTTGAGCCAAAAATGGATGCTATGATACCTTAAAAAATTTACAGTATTGTAAATGTTTGACACCGCCGGTTTTTTGTTGTTGCTGCAAAAAATTGCGACCAGTGAAACTGCTGTAGCATCTGCCAGTGTGGATCGCGATTTTCACAGGCTTTTACCACATGCCTTAATTTAAAGTCAGTAGCGATAAAGTTACACAGTTGTCTTTAAAAATAATCGGATTTATTTAGACTTATTTTCTTTCCCCGCCTTTTCTCCGTTTCTCAATTGATTTAGGCAAGCGTGCAAAAAAATCAAAAGTATATCGAAGCTAACGGTTTTTAGTGGGAGCTTGCCATCGTAAAACCTTCCGAAAACGACTCACAGCCGCGAGCGTAGAGCTGTAAAAGTAGTTTAGGTTTGACGCTTGCGTTTCAAAGAGGCAAGGTTAGCTTTATGCTTCCATTCTACGTTAAAGATGCGCGAAGCTATTTCCAGAGTCATCGTTGGCAAGAGTGGCGACGCGATTGATTTTGGTATTACCGATATGCTACAAACGCCAAACAAAACTATCGGGTAGGAAAAAAGTGAAAATTCTAGAAAAATCATCAATTAAGGAATCCAACGTTAGAGTCATCGATTTCGGCCAGAATGGCTAAAGGAACTTGTCGCACACACTCACTTCGAACAAAAGGAGCTCAAGCTGCTTTATCCTGGTTTTAAGGAGGCAATTATTTCGCTCACAAGTTTCTCAGCAAATTGTGTTTGTGCAATCGTCCGTTTCTGCTCTCGATAATATTTTTCGAACTTTTTATAGGTATATTTGAACGGCATCGTGACAAAAGATAAAATGGAGTACGTTTTTGGAACATTTTTTTCTTACGGAGGTTAGTGTCAACATATTTTTCTGATTTCGTGTAGAGTTTTTTGCATCTTAAGTTTTTAACTACAACAAGCTAATTAATTTTTATAGTTCATTTTAATTTAATTACATTTTTCAATTTTAAGCTGATGCAAAGGCTAATGTTAATTAAAATAACTCCAAGAAACTGAATTTCTTTGCTTCAGATCCTTGTCCATACGCGGGTTTAGTCTTCGACAGTTTCGATGAAGACAGAAATGGTGAAATTAGTTTTGACATGATCAGATCTGTTTTTTTAAGCATAGTGCACCTTTCGTCTTTCTTAGCTTTGCGCTGTTCTGCTACAGGAATTTGTCAAAGTCCTCTCCGTAATCTCACGTGGTACCTTCGAAAAAAGACCTTCTCCTTATACGACCACGATAGAAAGGGCTACATTACCGCTGGCGACGTTCAGCTGATTGTGCAAGCCATGTACTCGCTAATGGATATCGTATAGAACAAGCTTTCAGCTGTGCATGCGCGTATTCACGCTGAAGCGATTTTTGAGGCAATGAATTCTCGCGAGGCAATTTGAGGCAAATTAAAAATATTTTTAAAGATTTTTAAATTTAGAAAATGGATATAGAAAAGAATCGAAAAATATCGCACGACGAGTTTCTCGTTTGATGCAAAAAGGTCGCCGACTCCAGATGAAAAGGCATAGGTTCTTTAGAATTTTGCAGCCGATCTTCTTCTCTGGGATCCTGTCGTGACTGCATCGATGGAGCAATTCTGGACGATGTTCGATTTTTACTCACTGAAGTCGAGTAAGATGCTTGAATCCGACGTGTGGCTAACGTCGAGCATGCTGTTTGAATCCGACATCTGGCTTTGACGTCATCGATTTTCAGAGTTGTTTCAGTTTACTGCCAGCTTATGTATGCTATTGTATATGCGCTGTGCTGAATTTTTACACTTTCTTTTTGTAACAACCATTTTTGCACCACAAAATACGGATTTGCCATCTCAACAATGATTTGCGTCGTTGCGCCGTATGATGCATTTGACCACTTTTTATTGAAAAATTAACGTACGTATAATAGCATGGAAAATTCGAACGTTACACTATACACTGCAATACAATAATATACAATACGCAATACACTATACGCAAATGTAACAAAACATCCGGAATCAGCAGTGCAGTGCGACAAACGGGCAAAAGATCGTTTTCATCGCATGGAACCATCACTAATAGGTATTAGCAGTGTTTCTTCTAGGATTTTTGTCGGGAATCAATTTCAAAAGTCGGGGCAGCATCGTTCCCCTAAACCCTTTTGGAAGAAACTATGGTCCAAAGATGGGCCAACTAAGTGTTGAGCTTTGATCAGTCATCATCGGGATCCGATGACCTTTTCGCTCACCGTGCACTGCAGCATGAGCAGCTCGACCAGACCGCATTCACGTCGTCCTCGCACATGTTTTCGCAGCAGAACTCGCATCGTGGATCTTCTGGACAGTTGACATGACAGTACATGTTGCACGTAGCATTCACCATCTGGACCGCGACGTCAGTGAGCAGGAGGACGAGAACCTAAAAACAAAGCTCGTTTCAAGTTTCCTCCCAACTCATGAATGAGATGTCGACTACCAACCGCGATAATGAACTTCATTGTTGACTAACGCCTACTGAAAATCACAAGAAAATACTGTTCTTGGCGGGACTTTTCAAAAGTGAGGTAGATCAAAATTTTGGTGTGCGTAAGCGCGTCATTTTAACCGGAAATACCAGCAGCTGGGCGAGGTTTTGTTTGAGTGTTTTTCTAGCTGTGCAAACGTCCTTCACAAGCAATCGGCCTGGCAGCAAAACAAAATCGAGGAAAAACAAGGCTATTTATTTGCACTTTCTCTACGCAATGACGCTCGCTTTGTTCGCATGCTAAAAGTAGTCGACAAATATTTTCGACGTTATTTTTGTGTCCTTGAATTACCCTTCATGTTACGGTGCTTTGAAGCTGACACTGCTGTGCTAGCTGTTGCCAGAAACTATGCAATTTAGGAAAGCTAACAGCTAAACGTTATCAACTCCTGGAAAACTTGTACAATATTCCCTCTCGACTTTGCCAAAATTAGGGTCTTGCTCTAGTTTTCTATAGCCTTCTCGCCCTTCTGGTTATACGCCCTTACTTGCGCCACGAATCAGAAACCACGTCTTTTCTATATGTTGCTAAGAAATTTTTCACCTATGCTTTCCATGCCACTGCGCATTTTTTTTATTTTCTCTGCAAGGTACGGTGCGTCTTCCTCGAAGTCTTTTATTCATCAAAAGCGTCAGTATTACGTAATCTAATCTAAGTGGGAGTCAAAAGTGAGGTAGTGAAACAACTCGAATATAAGCAGGCGAAGATAGAATCTATTTCACATGCAAACGCCAGCGGTGGGTTGGGGGTCACGCAAAAATCACGTGCGCAAAAAACTCGCGTTTTTGTCCCCCACCTCACTCTGTGCGAATTCTTTCGCTTTTGGTCCATACCCCTCCCTGGGCACGTGCTTTTTTAACCTACATCCTCCTCTCTGGGCAAAAAACAGAATTCCGCGCGTAAAACTGCTAATAAATATTACAACCACACTAAAAACTGCCAAAAGTTGGGTGGTTAAAAAAGAAAAAAGACTTGGCAGTCTTGGGAAAATTTTCGCCAAAAATTCAAAGTTTGAGAAAATTTTAATTAAATTTGGGCCAAAAATCCAAACACTTTTAAAAATTCTCAACATTTTAGCAGAAAATAACTTTTGAGACAAGAACGTGCTGTTTCGCCAGAGCCCTACCCCTCCCCGTCGTCTCGTGCTCTTTTGGCTCTTTTCGCAGACTCCCCCACCCCCAGGTCAGGGAGCACTTGATTTTTGCATGACCCCTTATGGAAGGGTATAAAATATGTAAGTCTGTTGGACTAGCCCTCTTATCGTAGGCTGCATAGCTCGAATCACTTATCGTTCGAATTAGCTCGCCTTTTCCTCGCCCTGCAGCATAAGCATGTCGACGATAGCACGCTCACATTTGCGTCGCACGAGTCTTCGCAGCATGACATGCAGGCAGCACTCGCCGGACAGTTCACGTAGCAGTAGTTTGTGCAAGTATTCGCCGACTCAGCTGCAACCGCGTCGGCCAAAGCATATCCCGCAGAAGCAGTCGGAGGAACTCTGCTCAACAAGAGGACGAGAAACTAAAAATATCGGTATTATCGTTATTATCGTTGTCGAAGTTTGAACATGTCGATCACGAACCGCGATTATCGCCGACTTCATTCTCCTGGCGAAAACGTGGCAGAAAGATCAAACAAAAAATACTTTTCCAAAATAATTTGCAAGAATGGAAGGAACTGTGCTTTTTGACGACAGTATAAATCAGAGCGACGGCCTTAAATATGGGAAGCTGAGCTAGACGATGATTGGGTGTTGTTCCTCGACGCGCAAAACGTCTTTGCAACCTCAACATGTGAAACTTACAGGCGGTGCCACGGGACAACAAGGTTGTTTATTTGCATTGTCCTCTCGCAGCGCCTAGCTTTAGCTAAAAATAAGTAAAAAATATTTTCGACGCTATTTTGATTCCCAGATTTTAAATTCGATTGTGACATTGTACCTCTTCAGGTCATGTTGATCGTTGTTTGCAACGCTATGCAAAGCTTAAAAAACCCATAGTGTTGCCAAACGTGACCTATTAACATACAAGGACATAGCGTCACTTTCGGTGAGACCCCCATTCTCTTATGACATGACATCATATGTGTATGTCCCCTTTAAGTACCGAGCTGTTCCTGGTTCGAAAGTCGAGAAATTCCTTTTTTTCTGGCTGAGATCAATTTCGCAAACCCGCAAATCCGTCCGAGTTTACGAGGATTAAGGAATGCATTTACTGAAACGAAAAACCGCACTCATATGCATCAACGGGGCTTCGTCAAATACCGCTGTCAGCTGTCCAGGCTGCGACTTCAGGAGAGACTAGTGAAGCGCACAAAAGATGATATAACTCGTAGCGCCGGAGGCTTTCTAAATCCGCGACGAATGAATGTTGAGCGCAGAAAAGAACACGGCGGCAAGCATATGCTTTTGAAGTATTTTACGTCGAGGTCAAAGTTTGACGTCGAACAACTTTGACGCCGTCGAAGTTTGACGTCGAGGAAGTTCCATTCTCAAGTTGAAATCGTCTGAGCAGAAGTTACCTTGAAGAATCGAAGCGCGAAACTAAAATGGGTGCGCAATTTTCCTCAATAGTCATCGGAAAAGCTGGCACAGACATAGGTATGAATAAGGAAGAGATTCGGATCCCTTTGCCGCTTGGAAAAATGCGCACGACTCTCCAGAGAAAAAGGTCGATGAAGAAATCGAACGTCAACATCACCGATTTCGGCCAGATCGACTCTGCGAGCTCGTTGCACAAACGCACTTCAGTAGAAAGGAACTTCAGCTGCTATATCGTGGTTTCAAAGAAGTACTATTCAGCAATTATTTTGAGCAAAAATTTTTGCAATAGTTTTTGCCATTTAGGTATGCTTAAACGGAATTGTGACCAAAACTCAAATTGAAGAAGTTTTGGGAACGTTCTTCCCTTATGGCGGTAGGAACTCAGAGGCGGGAAACATTTAACGAAAATATTACCGCAATATTTTTAAGATCCAAGCGCCTATGCAAGTCTGGTCTTTGCCACCTTCGACGAAGATGGAAACGGCGAAATTTGTTTTGACGTAATAAAAAATTATCTTTAGCTCTAACTTTAAAAAATTTGGATTTTTTGGCTTTTTAAGGAATTTGTGAAAGGCGTCTCGGTCATATCACGTGGTAACTTTGAAGATAAGGTCAAATGGGTCTTTACGCTTTACGATAACGATCGAAAGGGCTACATCACAGCTGAAGATATGCAGCGGATCGTGAAAGCCATGTACTTTCTCATGGGTTACTCAGAGGGTTCTCTCACGGATACGGCGACACGGTACCACGCCGAAGCGGTTTTCAAGGTATTTCGACGGGATTTCAAAGCGGGGACGCTGAATGGACATGGCTCTTTTTAGAAGATGGACCAAGACGGAAATGGCAGCATATCACATGAAGAATTTCTCGCCTGCTGCCAAAGGGTATGAAAAGCAAAGAAAAATATTGCTCACTAAAATAAAAATAATATTCAATAATAATCACAATATCCAGTAATCCAGTAATAATTATAATATTCAATAATACCCAATATCCAATGTCCAATAGTAATAATATCCAATAAATAATAATGAACTGTAGCGTATTTTAATTTTTTTACGTTTGCACTTCATAAGTACCATGATTTTTTCTATCAGGATCCTGCGATTTCTGCATCAATGGAATTATTTTGCACCGTCCTCGACTCGACGTCAAAGCTGTTCGGCAAAGGGGCAGCGGAATTTGAAGAAATTAGCATTTGACAATTTGCACGTACACAGTGGCAAACTCACTAATATTTTATTAGGGCCGCGCAGGCCGTCAAGGTTGTCACACTTTTTGTGCATACCCCGGAACGCGAGAATTCTGCCCAAAACAATGATAAATCAACCCCCCGCGTTTGTTGTGCAACATCGCCATGTGGTTTTGTTTACTGCGACACGAGGTTTCGCAGCCTGGCGTGTGCAAAAAATATGGAATTTCGAAACGTCACAACAGCGCTAAGACGCCGGAGGCGCAGTTTGATGGAGAACGTCGCAAATACTTTGCCGCTCACATAAATGTGATACGATATTTTCTGGAGATAACGGCGGTTTTTTCCAGTTGCTCCACGTGTGTGTAGGCAGGCAGTTGGAGGAGATAAAAGAAGCGGTCCGAAAACGCTAGGACAGTTTCAATTTCTTGTCACTTTGCAAACTAAGCGAAAAAGAATAACCAACCAAGAACGCGAAAAATGAATTTCACCATTCTTGCCGTGGCCTTTGTTGCTTTGGTCTCGTGCGTTCTTACGAGCAGTGCCCAGAGAACTTTCGGCGAAGTCAGAGCATGTATCAAACAAGCTCAGGAGGAGTGCTACACTCCGTAAGCTTTCTATCGCCCTCTTGCTAGTTTTGTCATTAAGACCAGTTTTCCTCTCCAGATGCATCGAATACGTTGTCGCTCACCGATACCTCAACATGGACTGCCACCGCGAGTTGGAGCGCAATCGCCAACTGCGTATCTTCAACTGCTCAAAGAAGACGGGCATTGAATATAATGCCGATAACAAGCCGTGAGTCGTCTATGTGATCACACATAAAAGAATCAATAATTGACGTCATTTTCCTCGGGTTTTTAGATGCTTTAAAGTTATAGCAGGCCAACCGCGAGAGCCTCGAGAAGCAAATCCGTCGACGCCAGCGCCAACGCAAACTCCAGCACCCACGTCCGACGGAAAGTCACCGTGGAACGCCTACAACTACGATACTCGTTATCCGGAGCTGAAAGATCAATTCGACTGCTACAAAAAGTGCATTAAGGGCAAAACCGAAGCCTGCTATTCCGGGTAAGAAATTGTAAACTGAAGTATAAAGATACAGTTCTCAAACGCCTATTGCTTTTTAGTTGCTCTACTGTGCAACGATTCGGAACGTCGAAGAAAGGAAAGAACACGCTAATGCGGTGCTATCATGAAGCGCCAACGCCGAGCGACACTTTCGACGCCTGTATGAAGGCCGCCGGCTACTCTCCACATGGCTGGGGTCGTTAAGAGACTAAACGGTTGAAACATACAGATCAGGGATGCTCAACTTCCTAGAAACACTGTCGTGCCTCACCCTCAGCACACAGGGTAGTGTAAAGAATTTACGAAAACGGGTAAAGTGTCATCGAAGTGCAAACTTTTTGTGCAAATAAACTTAGTATTGAATTGTACAATCAGATGCGTTGTTGACACCCGAAGAAACTAATCCTGAGAAAGCATTTCGCCTCAGAAAATTTAGTGAGCTGCATGAATTACACCCAGAAACCGCGCAGCATAATTTACGTCACTTTGAGGACGACAGTATGATTTACGCTTCGGGATGACAGACAGTCATGGACGGTTGCACAAAATGTAAAATTAAGAGTTTAGTTCTGGAGCTTACAACGAAATTTTGCAGTTTATGAAAAACAACTCGTTGCCTCAGCGGCCGACGAGAAACAGAAAGAGCACTCTGCCAGAGCACTCTGCCTTCGGCTAAATGGAAAATTTTTGGTCCGGATCACTGTGGCCCCAAACCTTGCATTATTAGCGCATACAAGTTGCATGATAGCAGATTTGGCATGACACTTGAATGAAACCTGCATGAATTTGCAGCCCATACATGGGTGTTATGTACGTGTCATGCAAAATCTGCGATCATGCTACTTTTATGCGCTAATCATGCAAGGTTTTGGGTCACAGTGAATAAAGGGGGAGTAATTCAGCTAGACTGAAGGTCGCTCTGGAGTGTGACCAATTAGAAAATACCAAAAATAGAGGAAAAATATGGTGCTAATTGTGCATCGACTGCAAAAGGTGCATATTACTGGAAGCTTATAGTCGAACGATTGGATGTTTTCCTGTTTGTTCCACTTCAAAAGACGGAAAGATACCGTATCATGCAAGACCGCAAGGATAGGATCGTTCCTAACCAGTTTCGACGTGTGGTATCACACCACTCGTATCTACCTTTGTTCCTATACATAAGACGTCGTGGCATGTGAGCGAAACACACTCAAGTCTACCTAGGCTGGGCAAACCCATCGTTGCAGAAGCATATCGTATATTAACATTTTATGTCATGCCATCTCGAACGGGATGTCGGTCGAAACGTTGACAAGTTTCACAGCCACACACTAAAACCATGTGGCAAAATTTACAAACACACGCACGTGTGGCATTTTCGATGGAGGGGCTGCCAATGAAACATTCCAGCGAATGAGCGGGCAAAATTTTATAAGAAACATACGCCGAGTCGTCGAAACAACTGCGGTTTTCATCCGCGTTGTATTCGCTATCTGTGAGACTACACGACCGGGCCTACGGATCAGTCGCGTTTTACTTAGCACGAATTTATTTTGCTTATTTAGTTTATTTAGCTATTTAGCTTACTTTGCTCATTTAGCATATTTGGCTTATTTAGCTATTTAGCTTGTTTGGCTTATTTAGCTATAACGAATCTATTTGGCTTATTTAGCTATAACGAATCTATTTGGCTTATTTAGCTATAACAAATCTATTTGGCTTATTTAGCTTTCTGCTAAGAATGTGACTTTACGGAATGGAATCATTAAACCTTAGCTTTTAACCAGAGTTTGCAGCCGCCGAATGTGCATATTCTCGAGCGAAACTGAGAGCATTAGTTTTTGAACTATAACTTCAAAGCTGTAATTTTTTGAAAGAATCTATTCATTGCCTGTCACATTTTGCCGTTCAAATAGCGAGTTCCAGTTACGATGCGATGCTCCAACGTCTACTGTCCGTTACCCAGAATACGATACGATTCGATGGTATCAGACTAGGCAAACCGACGACGTGCAGTTAAGCAAAACAATGTGGCACTCTCTCTAACTGCAGGTGACGTGACATGCACAAAATAGGGACCTAGATGGGCGTAGACGTTCATCAGACGTTAAAAAGAAGAAGTTTGCCCAGGGATAGGGAGCCCTTTTACGTAAGTGCTGTTTTTCCATTAGAACTCAGTCTACAGAAGCAGACATATATATGACGTCAATTTAAAAACTGAATTTGGAGCCCCTCGACTTCCTACTCATTTTGAATGTAAATAAAAATTTTATTTTAGCCACTATGATATCAATTTGCCTTCCTTTAGGCGTGACGTCATATGTAAACGTCCACCTTCAGGCTCCCAATAAAACCTTTCCATTTCAAACGCCTACCATTTTAGTTCGATTTTAATTTTATTTAAACGAAAAATGCAATTATCTGGAATTGCAGCCATTCTTTTATTTTTCTGCTCTCTTTTTGCCGACGCCAGAACGTTTGGCGACGTACGAGCATGTCGCCGCCAAGCACAAGAGGATTGCCACGTTCCGTAAGCTTTCTGTTTATGTAATGTAATGCTAAATTTTTCCTTTTTGCTATGACCCTCTTATATACTCATAGATGTATCGAATTCGTCAGCGCTCATCGATACCTCAACATGGACTGTCATCGAGATTTGACACGTAATCGAAACCAACGAATTTTCAACTGTTCACGGAAAACGCGAGTTGAATATAACCCGGATAGCCAACCGTGAGTCGCCAATGACCACAAGTAGAAAATCAATGATTTATGTTTCGTTTTTTATTTTAGGTGCTTTAAAGCTATTCACGGACAACCGAGAGAGCCTAGAGATGCCAATCCATCGACGCCCGCGCCAACGCAAACTCCGGCTCCGACGTCTGACGGAAAGTCACCGTGGAA
>JAQGBB010001467.1:0-13375 GCA_034691745.1 Prismatolaimus dolichurus
ACGTACATAATGTACATAAGCCAGTCGGCTAGCGAGTCGAGTTGAAAGGCAAAATTCTCGTCCCTCGATCGAGCTACGCACGCACTGGATGGAAATTGTTGTTGCCCGCGTCGCATCGTGTCGCGGCCAGTCGTCTATCTCCCGGCCGGGTACAAGGCGGGCCGCCGCCGGCCGGAAGCGTTTTACGATGATGACGGACGGATGGAGGATCGGTTTGCCTAGCTGAGCGGCCGGGCTCATGTGGAGATGCAACATGTACGCAGAACGGAGCGAACGAATAGAGAGGGAAATGAGACGGGAGGACCCGGCGTGAGCAAGCAGAAGCAAAAAGGGGAGGGCGAAATTTATCCCCATTATTTCTTGAGAATCTTCTCGAAAAGCTGCTGCTGTTGCAGCCGGGAGCTTGCGCTCGCTCTTGCAGTCGTCAAGTGCACACGTGGAGATAAGCCGGCCGGCGCGAAGGCGGAAGAAAAATGAATAGCGAGTTAGCGGACTGATGAGGAAGAGAGGAAGACAAGCGTTCATTACCAAGTGCACTCAGTCAGACAGACGGGTCGCTCGATCGTTCGTTAAGTGTGCATGTGCAGTGCACTAACTACGACGAACGTGTACGTAGTGATAAGTGATCGCTCATTGACCCGTACGCAGCTTCCTGGTTAGCGGAAGCAGAGGACGAGAAACAGGGGCGGTAGCGTACAGTGTCGCACGAAGGACGGATTGGTGTAGTTATAGCTGCCTTTGCGCAAGTACATGCGTGACTTGTGTGACACGTATGGCAAGCTGCACTCCGCCGACAGGCAGACAGACAGACAGAAATACAGCCTGCCTGACCGACTGACCGCAGGCGTACGGTCTTGCATGCATGCCACGCGTGCATACGTACGTGCGTATTGCACGTACGCGTGCACACTCAGTCGCTCTTGCACTCGTGTGCGACGGAGCTAATTAGAGAACTGTCCACGTACTAGCAGACAAATGCAGGTGGGTGGGTAGTCGTTGTCGCGTCGTATGTATGCAACAACTACACGTCTACGTACGTGTACACAATGAACGAGGAAGTGACGATCGTTATGCGTACTCTACAAGGGGTGGCCCGCCGACCAATCGCTTGCGTCTTGCTTGCTGTGCAGATGGAGCTCATTATAAGCCGAATGCTCGATGAGAAGTGCGGTGTGCCGATCAAGACGGTGAAGAGTTTCCTCTCGAAGATTCCGAGCGTCTTCACAGGTATGCGGGCGCTTTCGTTGGAGTGCGGAGACACATCATTGCAGTGCACGCCATAAAGTACCGTGTACCGTGCTGTGTCCGTTTACGCTAAGCGTCGGACGTGGGCAGGGCGTACTGCATCTACATACATACTTATGCACTTGTAGGCTTGTGTCCTTGACTCGTATTGTAAGGGGTTTTTGACCAGTGCCGCATGTCCTGATGCGTGCCACACATAACATAGCGTAAGCGAGCATACAAAGAGTGACTGTGCGCACTGTGTCCGTCGTACATTGCGCATGTATATGCGTGTACACTCGTATAGAGCGAATGACTCATATGCGCGCGCGAGCCAGCCGGCCAACTGGGTGGTCGCTACGTAGCTGGCTGCTTATAAATGGCTAAGAAACGCTGAGCTGCGTGTCATTTCAGGAGCTGACGTCGTCCAGTGGATTCTCAAAACACTTCAAGTCGACGATCAGGGTATGACGCATAGCACGCGCGTACACTAGGACTTGGGACCGCGCTGTTAGCAGATACGCAGCGAGCAGCAGAGTTCGGGGCCATGAAGACAGCGACAGGTGGGAGCCAACGAGACCCGTGCTCGAGGCACAGACAGAACGGGACGGGACTGACTATTCGGCTAGGTCGTTTATTCGCTGTGTTTGGTTTCGAGTTTGCGCCAGATAGCCAGCTACAGTCGTGCGCGGATAATTGCATCATGCATAAATGCATAACACGCATAATTGCATAACGGTTCAAAGTCCCCTGAACGACAAACTCAGGTGAAAAGTTTGCATAAGTGCATATTTTCCTAACTGCATAACTATTGGTTGGTCCTTTCGATATGCAATTATCCGTGTTTGACTTAGCTGGGTACATACTTGGGCTCGTAATATGCGCCGACCTTCGTTCTGCACACTATCAAAGCGGACTAACAACGTACGGTAGCTACAACCTCAGGCAGAGTTGCGTTCGTCACAACCCACGGCCGACTTCAGTTTCGAGTCCTCGGTCATACGTGCTGTACACACTGCTGCTTGTTCGTGCATGCTGTAGCTGAAGCGATCCATCTCGCGCACCAGCTCGCTTCGCACGGTTACCTCTTTCCGATCGACGACCACGCGCTCACCGTGAAAAACGACAATACGTTCTATCGATTTCAGGTATGCGCACAAACGAATGTGAACACGTTTTCACATAAATAGCTACGTAGGAAGGTGACTTGCGCACGTTTCACGTACGTACGATACGTACGCGAGTATGTGGTGTCCGCAGCGCCACGTCCGTCTGCATCGCACACGTTTATCAAAGCGAGGCCAGTCTGTAATCAGCCAGCTAGCTAGTGTGTTCGGCGACTTGCCGTACGCCGTGTCGTGCTGTAATTTCTTGGTGCGTGTGCGCGACTTTTAGACTCCGTACTTCTGGCCGTCGCACTGCTGGGAGCCGGAGAACACTGACTATGGTACGCACCTGTGCACATGTGTAACAAGTTTGTAGTATGCACAGCAGGAGTAAGAGAGATAGGTACGTACGCTAGTGCGGTCTCTCGCTGCTAGACTACCTATTGGGCTGTGGACTCGCTGACACTGTCTTGCCGCTTTGCTAGCTGTCTACTTGTGCAAGCGGACGATGCAGAACAAGGCGCACTCGGAGCTCGAGGACTTCGAGGCGGAGAACCTCGCGAAGCTGCAGAAGATGTTCAGTCGCAAGTGGGAGTTCATTTTCATGCAAGCCGAGGCGCAGTACAAGTACGTAGGCACGCACGCGCAGCACACATTACGCCTAAGCAATCCCAGGAACTATAATCTATTGAACGTATGATAATATTTTGATGTATATTGGACAGAGGCTTCCGCATCATCTCAATAGCAGTGCATAGGGAGCTCCGTTGCACCCTAACGTACCCACTCCGCACATGTGTACCAAAATAGACGCGCGTACGATTATGTAAATCCCTCACTTCGTTGACACTTGCAGAGTGCACACAGTACAGTACGGTGTGTGTCTGTGCGTGCACGCATAGCGAGCATACTCGACGTTCTTGCAGAGTGGACAAGAAACGAGATCGACAAGAACGCCAAATACTCGATTCGCAGGAGCGCGCCTTCTGGGACGTGCATCGACCCGTCGTAAGTGAGAGCTGCCTATCCGTACTTATCGATGAGCCATCTGATCGACTGATCGATCTGTAGCGCATTCTACGTACGTTTGTACGTAGATGAACGTGTATGGCACGTTCGTGTTGCGCCACTGCTAACTGCACGATGCCGTTCGTGCTTTGCTAGTCGATCGCAGAGCGAAGCTGCACTGGACTTGCGCTCTGCACGTCTACGTGCACGCTCTTCTACGCAGTATATTGATGCAAGCTCCTCTCTGTCTTCCTAGCCTGGCTGTGTGAACACAACTGAGGTGGACTTTAGAAAAGTCAGCCGATCCGATCGCAATCGCAACGTTCAGGTGAGCGAGACACCGCCATCGGCGAGCTTGAATGTTTGCCTATGTTTGTTGTGTCGTTCGTTCGTTTATTCTTCCTTCCTCTCTCCCCTGTCTAGCTGACCTCGAATGGGAGCACGCCCAAACTGAGCATCTTGAGGTCAAACAACCCCGAGGAAGCAATAAAGCAAGAGGTACGTACTGCCAGGGGCGCCCATATGACTTTTGGTTGGGGGGCCCGCCCATAGGACTTTTGGTTTGGGAGGGGGGCCCGAAGTTTTCCGGAAACATAGTAAAACATAGTAATTTTTTTCGTTTGGGGGGCCCGGCCCCATATGGGCGCCTCTGCCGTACGCATGCAGTATCTGAGGATATCGAGTGCACGAAAGTTCGTCCGTCCGCTCACGTCGGCTGCCGCTTAACTTTCAGGTGGTGAATCTGCAGTGCCGCCTCCTGAAGAACGTGATCAAGATGTCGAAGGTGGCCGAAGCGTACACGCTCTACTTCGAGCAGCGCCTCGAGTACGACTCGTTTCTCACGCCCTGCGAGCCGTCGAATCCCTGGACACAGGACAGCACCGAGCTGTGGGACGCCACTCGCGCGTACGTGCAACACTGCGTGTAGTACGTACTACAATACCTACGTACATGCAGAGTGATGCTAAAAGAACGGTATCCACTGTTTGAGCGGCGTGCGTGCGTCCGTAGATGGATAAAGAGTAGGAGGACGAACAGTATAAGTTCGTTGTTCGACAACTTGCACGCGTATTTATTGTACGTGTGCAAGTAAACAGCACGCACTGTGGTTGCTTCCCTGACTGGTCTCCGATCGATCGATTTCTCTTGCAGGGGAGAGATTTCGGCGAGACGAGTAAAAATCTGGGCGCTCTCCATCGAGGAGATCCTCAGCGATCCTATTGGTAAGTAGTGGCTAGATGCGCGTACTTTACGAAGCAGTGGGCAGATGTGCGTACTTTACTTCTACAGGCAAGGATTACTTCGTCAAGTTTCTCGAAAAGGAGTACTCTGGCGAGAATCTGCGGTAAGTCCGCCGCCAGTGCACGTACGCATACGTATGACGTAGTACGCTCAACGCGCCTTCGCTGAGCGAGTGGATGGGTGGATGACTGAGAGTACGTACGCAATGGCTGGCCGATCCGTCGGCGAACATTGGTCGATTGATTCTACAATTGATTTTTCACGTTCGTATTTTTTCAAGTACTTGTTCTCGTCTTTGAAGGTTCTGGGAAGCGATTCAGGAACTGAAGAGCTGCGCTAACAAGGACGTCCTAGCTAAAGTCGAGCTCATTTACGAGTAAGCAAATTGATTTGACGTCTTGACGTACGTACTTACGTATACACACATGGTTGCGTCATGTCAGGGGCTTGCTCGCTGACAAGAACGGCAATGCTAACTAGCTGCACAGACGAGGGTTTCTCTGTCACCTCTTGCCCCACTAGCCTTCCGCGGACAGTATTGAGGGATCAGTTACCATCGTAGTTATACACGGACAGCAGTTGTGCCAGTGCTCACTCCCATGCCCGCTTGCTTGCTTCTCCGCAGAGAGTTCTTGGCACCCAACGCCGCCTACCCGGTAAACGTGGACAGCAAAGTGATGGACATCACGAAGCTCAATATGCTCACGCCAACTCGCTGGACTTTCGAGGAAGCCGGCGTACGTTCGTCGATCGATCCCGCGCCCTCTAGTTTTTCAAACGCCCGCACACGTGTTCACGTGTGACGCCCAGCGTATGTGGTCAGTGAGTGACGCGTTGCATCCTCTTTAGGAGCACATTTTCCGGCTGATGAAGAACGACTCCTATCAGCGCTTTCTCAGATCCGACGTCTACAAGGAGTGCCTGCTGGGCGCCAAGAAGAAGGTGCGCAAGTGCTTCCGCATATGTGCTCGTACACGTACGCCGCATACAACATCTCACTCCCTAATAGGTGTCGGCGCAGAAGGCGCTCGCCGCGCGACTTCCGATCAACTTTCCAGGGCGGCGAGAGCAGACATCGCCGGCTGCGGCGACGCAGCTGCAGATCACCATGATTCCAGAGTAGTCAGCCGGCCAGCAAGCCGGCGAGCGAGCCAGTCAGTCCGCCTTCGAGCTTGCTGAGTGGACGTTTCGCAAATCGTCGTCTACTGCAGCGTGCATGTCGACACGCACACAGCACTCTTGTTCACTGTGCTGCAGCCTTGTTTGTTTCAAAATATGTGTACGTAGACTAAACGTGTACGCAGACACTGGCACGTATGACGTCACGCACAAAGCCAACCTACTTTTCGCGAGCCGCGATTCCTTCCTTGTACGCTTTGTCGCCCAGTGCCACTTGCTGTAGGTAAAACGACGAGCGCTAGTCTTTGGGCGCGCGCCTGGCTGTCGCTCGATCGGCCGGTCGGTCGTCTTTCGGGTCGAGCCGCCATGCGGTTGGGCTCACTTTCAAAAGATTCTCAAAGTCGACCAACACGTAGGGTTGCTTGTGTTGGGTTCTATCGATCGACCGACTGCCTTGGGCCCGTCCAAGCGAGGCTCTCTACAGTCGCCTCTACGCAGCCCCTTTGCGTCAGTCAGGACGTGACGTTAGTTACATCGGTGGTATGGTATGGCGCACATGCGCTCGCCCTCACTGCTGCGTGTCCATCCCTTTGGCTTGTCGCGCGCGCCCTGGTGACAAGGCGTAGATGATGAGTGTCTGTTATTATGCAAACGACGTGTGCACCGTTTGTTTCGCGAGTGCAGCGTACCCTGCTTGACAATCTGATGAAAACAGTACAATGCATGCCGACCGCTGTGTACAGTGCGTCTTCAACTCACGCATTACTTGCAACGCTGCGACGACGGTGACCATGACCTGAACGGGCATTGAACGGGATGAGCATAAACTAAACGCGCCCGCCGGTTGCTGGCGAGTTTGTCCAGCTACTACGTGTACGCAAGCACAGCAGTCAGCGCCATACGTGCATAGGGTAGTGCATCTAAATTCGCTTATTTTCGCAGGGCTGCTGTGCCCTAACGGTTGGATCTACTGCGAAGCCCCGCATATCGTCTGTAGCTGATATATAGTTTTTGGCTGTATGTCAACTCTCGCGCGAGCTAGACGTATCAGACTGCAAAACGACAAAAGCGGGTGAATTTAGATGCACTACCCTATGTGCATGCGAGCAGATGCGACGACTGCGCTGGCGCGGGAAGAAAGAGAAGCGCCCGACTAGAGCGGGAAGAAAAGAGGAGCGGAAGGACGCTCGGACAATGCGATCGCTGGACACTTGGAGCGATCGGGCCTATTGCACACTTCGACGCGTGACGGCACCGATGTTCTAACTGAGCAGTGCACGAGCATCAGTGAGTGAACGCGTAAACAGACTGAGGAGGAATCGCAGAGAACGTCGGAGATTCTGCGCACACCGACTGAGCACGAACCTGTCCAACAGCTCTGAGAAAGTACATCCGAGATAGACGGCCGATGCGTACCGTGCGTAAAAATGCAAAAACGATTTTGTTTCCCATACCGATAGAAAAGAAATCTGGCAAAAGGAGGGGGACGATCACGGTCGAAGCCGTGTGTGAACCCCGAACATAGCACTGCGTCGGGAGGCATGGGAGTCTCCGTGGTCTCGTTTCTCTTGAGAGCGTCGCGACGCCGCTTGTGGAATCCGCTACCAGCCACAATGCCGTGACGTCGGCGGTTTGGGCTCGCATAGCTTCGCCATTCGGCCACTGGGATCCACCGTCATTCAACCACTGTGCGCTGACTGTCACTGAAGGCCGATTTCTAAGAGTGCGACATGAAATAAATCCGGAAAATAATTCGACGCATGCGCACGATCACGCCCATACACGTTGATCTTCGTCGCAAGTAGGCGAAATGACGTCCGGTCCAGTGGGAGGTGGGGAAGATATAAGAAGGGAATAGGGATTCATTAATTAATTTTAACTAGCCATCGGGATTGGGAAAATTTTCGGGCTCTAACAAAACTCGAATTTCTTCACGTCGTACAAACTAAGATTTTCGCCTCCTTCGCAGTTTCGCTTCCACCCACTTGTAATTTTGTTTTTCGCGCCTTTTGTTATGTAAATATAATGGCCGCGACCTGTATAATTCAGCAGCAGATTGGAGCAGCCATGTTGCGCGCGGATTTTACTTGCTTGCATTGCTCAAATTCTTATAGCACACGGTACCGCTGCGCTAGGTTTCCGGTAAAATTATAACGGATTTATCTCGGGTTCCTGGAAGCCGGGTTCCGAAATTACAATATATATATTCAACCACTTATGGCAATGCAAACAACGCGAGTAACGCGAGAAGACTATTTAACAATGGGATTTCACGTGGTAGTTGATTTAGCAAAAATGGACCCGATTCATAACTACCAGATTTCCCGACCGAATTTTCCTTAATGACGACTCCAGCAATATTGGTCAAAAATAAATTCAAACAGCAATGAATACTGTCGTAATCTGCATAAATATTAGATGTACATGCATCAAAAAAATGTCTTTTTCAACTGCTGCAGATATCTAGACGATCCGCGACACTTTTTGCTTTTCGACAAAAAAGTTAAAGTATAACTTTTGAGAATGCTGCACAACGTGCTCTTCTAAGCGATAGACAGGGAGTTACGGGCTGACAGTAGGCTTCTTCGACGCGCCTCAATGATGCCACTCTGCTGCATGTCGACCTTGGCGCTAGGTACCAGAAAAATAACAGAGTTTCTATTTGAAGATTATTCGCAATTAACTTTTGTCAAAAAATAAAGGTGTCACGGATCACCCACATCTTGGCAGCATAGAAAAAAAAGATTTTCTTGCTGCGTGTGCATCTAATGTTTATGCACATTTGCACAGTATTCGTGGAGAACATTATGGCTCAACTTTTAGCAACGTTTCTGAAGTTGGGAGGAACAATCATGCATAAAAATTCTTATCAAGATTTCCCGGAAAACCGTTTTCTCGAAATTTGCTAATCATCAAACTGGCTCAATTAAAAAATTCTAAATTTTCAGAAAACAGCTAGTTGAATAACCTAATTGTATGCATGATCTTCGCTCACAACTTTAGAAACGTTACTAAAAATTTATGCTGACGTTGACGCGCTGCGCTAAATATACGTGAGTATTGGGGGAGAAAGCTTTCGACCATTCTACTGCCTAGCAGACTAACTTTCAAAAAAGACGCACGCCAAGTGTTGTTTATCTGTCGGTTTGCTCGCGAAATTCGTCGCGAAATTGATAATTTTGACCACGTCTTAAGGGCGTTTTAACTTTTTATCCAAAATAAAACATGTCACATATTGGGCAGACGTTGGTAACGTTTGAAAGAACGATTTTTTCTGCTGCGTTTGCATTTAAAAGATATATGGATTCGCCGCTTTTTTGCGACAATATTCGTTGCTGAACTTGGAATTTATTTTGCGCCAATAATGCTAGAATCAAAAATCTGAAAACTCGGAAATTCAGAAATGCAGAAGTTTTGTCTGGAAATCTGGTAATTGTGAATTGCTTTAGCGGGCCCAATTAAGAAATTTTTCTTGTTTTTTTATCGCGAACGTTATAAAGTTGCTGCACGTGGCTGGTTGTGCTTCGCGGGTATGTGCGATTATATGGTATAATTTAGTACGAAGTTTGTAGCCGAGTACGCGTAAGAAATGTGGAGCGCAACTTAGTGGAATGCTGATCAAAATTTGGAGCATTTTTCGGCTTAGCTTGTGCTTGTTTGATCAAGGTTAGGCGAGTTACACGCTTAGGATATGCACTTGCACGAAGATTTGCCATGCGTTGTGAGTCTGTTTTCGTTCTGTATCACTGAGATTTCGTTATAACACCCTCACGTGCACGAGGTCTACTACTCGTAAATACAAGAGCACCGTATTTAACAACTCGACTTAATGCTTTGGTCTTTTAATGTCCACTTCGTTCGGCGTAATCACGTGCCATGCGGCTCGTGGCTCAGCATTTGGGTTTGTTTTCGTGTGACGTTTCGCAGACCTGTCATGCTTTGCCCTTTATTTGCCGCATGAGCGCGTCTTGTGTCCGCAGTTAAGAAACTTGTTGATGTAGGCGCAGGCAATTGCAGTAGCGGAGGGGGAATCTGGGGCGCACGATATTATCATCTCCATGCTGTATGTACGAATGAGCTGCTGTACACTACGTTCAATACGTACAGAATAACTTGAGCTACGCGATTCGCACGTTTTCGGTCTGTCCCCTTCACTATACTCGGGCATGCGGTCGTCACTCGTTCTTCCACTCTCGTTGTCTTATCGGAACGACAGGTTTGAGGGCAGGATGCCACAAGCAGCGAGCGCTTAGTGATACGTTTAGATTGATCGATGAATTGGGTTTTCCAGCGCTCTCGCCTGATCTGCTCGTTCTCTCGAAACGAGAGAGCGATGCACTGATATGGCACCACTTTCTTTGCTCGGTAGTGTGCTGTTGGAAGCTTCTCCGTGTTCGCGAATTAGCGCGGAGTTTGGTAGAACTGGCAAACTAACTGGCAAGCAGTATGCGTGCGCACGAGTACTACAGTGCGCTCGTGCTGTTCGCCGAGAGGACGAGCACGAGCATGAGCAGGAGGAGAGATTCCTTGATTGATTAGCTTTGCATTTTGAACAAGCTGCTCACGCACGCCGCAAAGTTTAAGTTAGAAATTTGTATTGATCACCCGGCCACCGTCGCAGATAGAGTCAGCTGGCTGCGACCGAGCGAGCGAGCTCAACGAGCCGGGCCGGCCGAGAGCGAGTTAGCTGCGCAAAATTTCATTTTGCTTCTACACTTCCGCCCGTCTTTCTGCTTTTCGAAATTCTTCGTCGTTGAAAACTTTTTGTGAGCTCGCATCGCGTGTATATGTATGTCTTCACGCTGTCTTCACTTGTACGCATGCTGAGTACTTAGTACTGATGCGTACGTACAAGCTGCTGATCGTCGTGCAGTTAGTTGTACACGCCTGAGCAATTGTAGTTGACCGATGCGCACGCGTAATGACCGAGCTGCTTCCCGCACGCAGAAAACGCCGCACCGTTACTTGTCGACGACCCCGGCCCTCGATGTTCGTTCGTCCGGACCGGACGTCGACTTTGGCCAGCAAAAGTGCGAAAGTACGCGGCGGCCCAGTGAATCTCTATTGCGATGCGCGACTGCGCTGCATCGGATTGTCGCGTCTTTCCTCGCTCGAAGCGGGCAGGCAGCGTAATTGCGGCGTCTGCACTGCGCCTTCGCGCAATCCGTTCGCACAGTGTTGGCTGAAGCGCGCGAAGAGCTGCTTCACAATTGGTGGCGCGCGACGGGAGAAATCAGGGCGACTGCGAGACTAGACGAAACTGCTTCGGCCGGCGCGCTAGTGGTGTTAGAGTGCCCTGCTCAGTTTGTGCTCGGTGAGTGGCATCTGTCGAAGGTCGACGCGCGCACGCTCCCCTGGCCCTTTTTTGCTGTGCTGCTTGTTGAGGTGTGGTTGTCAGGCAGGCTTGGAGGGGAGGACGGGACCGACGCCGCTGCTCAGCTGGTGAGCAACGCAGCTACTATGCACGTAGCGTATTGTACGTACTTGGGACATGCATGCTTTGCCGTGACTGTGCATGCACGC
This sequence comes from Prismatolaimus dolichurus, assembly GCA_034691745.1. NCBI lineage: Eukaryota > Metazoa > Nematoda > Enoplea > Triplonchida > Prismatolaimidae > Prismatolaimus > Prismatolaimus dolichurus. The sequence continues at coordinate 11,223 of JAQGBB010001467.1, forward strand.
GTGTGCGCGCTTTTGTGCGTGCATGCGTTCTTTCTGCGGACTCGCATGCTGGTGCAAGTTTGCTTGCTCGCTCGCGCGTTTGCGCCGCATTGCTTGGATACACCAGAAACAGACCGCTAGTGCTAAGAGTGCCATCTGAACTCTAACATCTCTCGATCGACTGGGCTAGGTTGCCGTGCAGGGATCGAGCGAGCGAGTCGCACGAGCTAGCTCAGGTGCAAATGCGAACCAAGTGACGCGCCGCCGAATTTTTTAAGCCTACGCGCACGCGAGGAAGAGAGCGAGGGATAGCTCCTGCACGCTGAGTGGCTGGCTGGTTCACGACTTATTATGCGTAAGCCCACCACTGGATCGAGCGAGACTAGTTTGACCAACGGTAGGCCGGCAGTGTCGGACTGACTGACTCACTGTCCGTCGTTCAACGCGGGTCTGCCGCCCAAGTCGCGACGTAGATACCTGCCTCGTCGCGCGCGCAAGTTCATGTTTTGTGCAGTTACGCAATTGAATTTATTTGTTGATAGCAGTACTGCGCAGTTGTTAGCTGTGCGATGTCGGCGACGTTCGTTCGCCATTGGCTGGCTCATGTTGGAGGAATTGCTGCTTTTTCAGATCGCTGCATAGCTAGCTGCTCAGATAGTTATTGGCGTCGAAACGGATGAGACGTCCGTGCTTGGCCGTCCTTCCGTGAGTGTCTGCGAACCGGAGCGATGGACGCTGCTAACCGTCGACAGCTGACCGCCGTCGACGGGCGGACTTCTTCAAAGCGCGACGGCGATGCTGCTCGTCGCAGTGGCGCTGCAAGTGCACGAGAGAGCACTCGACGACTCGTAGATTCTCCTTCCCACGCTGCTCCCCAGCTGTCGGCGTCACTTTCAAGTGGCACTCGTCGAGGCGCGCAGGTACGCTGCTGCTTGATTAGCACGGGCGTTTGTGATTTTGTGCGTGCGTTTAGCAGCCAGTCTTTGAACCACGTTTGCCTTCGGTGTCGGTGACGAACGGTTTGCCGATCTCCAATGCGCGACGTGACCCGGAACGTGCAAAGGCGCACCCGCTTGCATCGGCATCGCCCGGCAAGCGTCAGCAGCAGCGCCAACTACAACTCGACGAGTTGCGTCTGCAGCTGAGCCTTCTCGAAGACGACCGCCTCGAGGAGGAGGCCGACGTCGAGGAGGCGCGTGACGAGGACGACAGGGTGGCGCCGGTGCTGAGTGGCGCAGCGGAAGCGCTGCCGCGTGACGCCGTCGACTTGGCGTCGCTTCCGTCCCCTGACGTGCTCGTCGAGCGCTTGGCGCGTGTGCGCGACTACATGCATCAAGTGCTCGACATGATCGACAAGCTGCAAGGACATGACACCGAGGTGCGCACGCCCGAGGCAGATCACGTACCGTTCTATGTTGTGCACGTGTGCTTCTTCCTTGCCTTGTCTACATGTGCTTCTCCGTGTGCAGGGCAGCAGAGAGATGCTTCAGAAGATGGTGAGCGCGTACGACGGATTCAAGGAGCAGGAGACGCAGTACATGACCATACTCGAGAAGATCGTGGTGAGTGAGCGCTTCGCCACACCAGATAACCGCATGAAATGAAACTATAGTAGAGTGCGTTAGCGGTGGCAGTGCGGCAAGTCTCACTGCTGTAGTCTCACGTGCGCACTGTACGAAGCGTCCAATAGGCGTCTCAGAGTCATATATGCAGCCACGCATGTGGAGCCGTGTCCTAGAAAGTTGCCGATGACCAGTGACCCGCCGTACTAAAAGACCACTAGTCGTGCATGTGTGGCTGCTCGTTTGGTTGGAGTAGCGATTGCGAACCGAGTGCTTGATTGTAAGCATGCGTGCTTGTTTCTAGACCATACAGCAAGTGTGCAAAGCGACGGGCATTCCCGTAGTACGCGAGGACATCACGTTCGCTGGCTCGCGGCCCGACGCCACGGGCGCGGCAGCGGCGCGTTCTCAGAGCGCCTCTTCGCGTGGCTTCGTTCCGCCGCCGCTCCCGCACAACAAGACGTCGTCATCGTCGACGTCGTCACGAGGTAATCAAAGACCTGAGGTGGCACTGTAGTAATAATAGTTATGGTGTGAGCGTGCCGGCCGCCCTGGCGAAAACGGCATGCCCGAATCCCACCAAGTGTGCAGAACTACGCACCTTTTCCTCGA
>JAQGBB010001468.1:0-13372 GCA_034691745.1 Prismatolaimus dolichurus
ATATTGCATGATCTTTACAAATACTCCTGTGGCAACACTCAAAAACAAGCGCAGAAAGCATTGTAATAGAAGTTCTGGGATACTTCGCGCGGACGTGCTCAACGTCAGCGACGGGGACCGTCTCACGACGAACGCGTTCCAACTCGCGTTCACTGTTTGCGGCAGCGTCTAACGCGCGATGTAACTCGGCGCATTCGGCCTTCATTGCTGCTTCCGCGGCTGTCGCATTAGAGGTAACGGTCTCGACGCGTCGTTCGGCGTTCGAGAGGGCAGAACGCATTTCAGCTAACTTAGCATCTGCATCGATGAGAGCCGCACGCTTTGCTTCGAGTCGGCCGGTGAGAGCGTCGATCTGGCGGCGTGACTGCATAATAAAGCAAAGCAATCTAGCACACCGACGAGCTCCGTCCCTATGTAGTGCAGGCGCGTAGCTAAGGGGGACTATTGGGGCTATAGCCCTCGAAGGTCGGAAAATAAATTTTTTCGCTAAATTTCTCAAAATTTAAAACTTTTTCTTCCAAATGGTTCGCGATTGTAGCACTGGACAAGAGAAGCTCAGATCTACCGTCCGTTTTGCTCTTCTATAATCTTTAAAAAACCAATTAGCCCCCTAGCCAAAAAGCTAGCTACGTGCCTCTAATGTACTGTACACAATATGGTAAAACCCTGCATTAAACTGACCTGCACAAGTCGTTCAAGCTGCATTGCCAGCTCATCGCGCACCCGTCTCAAATCGTCCTCTCTCTCCGCCAGCATGCCTCTGAGTTCCTCCCCACTCGTCCGTTCAACCTCAAGTTGAGTTGTCACCGCATCGAGCTTATAATTCGAAGCATCCAGCTCATCAACAAGCCGTCGAACCCGGTCTTCCGACTCCTCAGTTTGGACCCCCGCTTCGACTAGACTAACAATCGGGGGTGTTGGGGGTGGGGGCAACAACGACGTCGAATGGAGACGGTCCCCGTTCTGCTGATCGGTGCCGACAAACAAGGGCGACTGAGGTGAGCGTGAAGCGCTTTTCGGTGCTGCACCAGGTGGCGTTGCTGCACCAGCGCGCGTTGATTCGTCCACATCGAGTAGGAAACGACTTGTGCCGCCGGCAATAAAAAGGCTACTTCGACGAGTTGCGCCAACTAGATCGAACCCTAAAACAATGCAACAGTACAACATACAGTAGTCATGTGCGTAGGTAAGGGGGAGGGCCCCTCATCCGAAAAAACTGGTTTGAAAACCATTTTATATCGACTTGGGGGAGGGGGGTCGGACGAACAAAATTTTGCTTGGCAGCCCCCTCCCCGCCTACCTAGCCACGTCCCTGGTAGTGCTGGAAGTAAAACTTAAATCGTGGTGACACTGTGACCCCGACATTGTCTAAAAGCGACATAAAGGGCGAGAATTTACGTTTTTCGGGGGTCACAGTGTAAGATGAAAGATGCAGCTTTTATACGTAAAACATAAATTTTATGACTCATTGACTTGCTTTCCAATCTACGGCGCAGTGTTATGGTCAAGCTATAAAAAAATTGTCACCAAGTTTGCACAAAATTTTCCTCAACTTTCTCAATAATTTTGGTCAAAAACACGTTTTTTTGCTAAAATTAAGCGGTTTTGAGCAAAAAAATTTCCCCAAAAATTTACAACAAATACGGATAGACAATTTTTAAATTTCTATAGATTGAAGTTGGAAGTCATAAAATTTATGTTTTCCTGTGCACAGCTTTTATAGAAATAGTTAAAAAATACCACGTCCTTACCATCGTGCATAGACATGAGCATCTCACTGTGCTCAAGCGACGCGACAAGTGCCCGCTGAAAGTTAGCAAATTCGAATTCGACCTGCACCGCATCGGGATTGCCGCCGAGCAAAGCGAATAAAGCCTACAAAGTAGTTCTGCTGATGGCCAGGACGTTTACAAAAGAAATGCATGCCCGTATAACCGTTGACTGATGTTTCCTTTTTTAAATCTACGGCGGGGTATTGCAGGAAAAAAATTTCAAAAAAATAAAAATTAAATTATAGTCTCCGCTATATCTCGCCGTAAAAACTCCACCCCATCTGTCAATTAAAACCCCGAATATCATCTACAATTGACCTGAAGAAAATTGATAGCATCGCGAAGTGCCGCCTTGATCGTATCACAAACAGCTCGCACTTCCGCATATCTGCGCCTTAGTTCATCCAGATCAGTAATCTGCATGGTCGCGTTGAGCATCGAAAAAATCGACGCCGACTGATCATTCGCCTGAAGGAAGCGCCTCGAGACACTCGCATTCTGGTCCCCCTCCTCCTCGTCATCGTCCACGCCATTAGCAGTTGCAGTAGCGGCTGCCATCGGCGGCAATGAAAGACTCGTTAGCCCTACAAAAGAGATAAGTAGGGTTGGGATCCCCGGGGATTTGAATTCCCTCACACCTTTGAGTGACATCGATCCAACGAGTTCGAGAAGCTGATCGAGCTTAGCACTAATCGTCTCATCTCGAGCATTAGCACCACTCCGTTCATGATCGCCGACATAGTAACTCAATCCAATAGGTCCTTCCGTCTCCTGTTGCGTCGGACACTCTGGAGGACTAGACGCCGGTGAGGTCTCGCGGTCTACACCGCCAGTGACGTCATCGCGGATCGGCGCGCATGAGCTCTCTCCGCCTTCTTCGAGAAAACGCGTCGTCGAAAGGGCTTGCCAGCCAGCACTGAGTTCGCTGCGGGCGTCACCGTTGGTACCGGCGAAGAATGGCGAGGCGGTGTCGAATGGGGCGGCTTCGGAAAGCAGTCGACGCAGAAGCCCGCCGTCCGCAAGGGGCTTCTTGTCGATGGAAGCGAGCTCGTTACTCATCTATGTACAGTACATAAAAACAAAGCTGTCATCGAGAGTAAAAAGGCAAGGCAGGTACACTACACAGTATGCGTACAATGGGTTCACTATGATGGTTGGGAAAAATGGCTGTAACGGCGGGGTATGTGGGACACCAGTTTTTGCCTTGAAAAAAAATTTTCAAAAAAAATTGAAATAATTCAGAAATGGTCCCAAAATGCTTTTTATGCACAAATAAGATGGGTTTAAGCGCTGAATTTTTTCGAACCACACTCCGGGGTCAAAAATATCGATTGTAAGTAAAAAAATTTTCAAGATCAAAAAAATTTTTTTAATGTCCCACATACCCCGCCGTTACAGCCATGTACAATACATACACGAAGAAGCTGCTCTTGAAGCAGATTAGCTCTCTCCCGTTCATGATCAAGTTCATGTTGAAGTGAGTTCACTTGTTCAGCCACAACACGTCGACATTCATCACCCTCACGTAGGGCCACCTCGCGTTCATCAGCAAGCTTTGAACATTCGGCATTCACCCTCGCCAACTGTCGTTCGAGTTCTTCAACCCCAGCGAGGGCACGTTCCTTATCACTAATCCTAACGGGATAAAAAATTCGATGCGAAAATATCCTGACATTTGTGCGAGGAAAGAGAGATTGCGGTAAATGCATTGGTCAGTTGTTGAAGGAATGTTCAATTGGCAGATTGCCAGTTTCAACCTTTGCTATCGATAGCGAAATTATATTGTGGCCCAGCCTTTGTGTTCAGAACCAAACGGACATAAAATACGTACAGTACATAAGCTAACAACGTGATTGACGCAATATTTCACGCTCGAAACACATGCAGTAAAATCAAAGTGATAACTATAGTAGCACATGTACACACCGAGCGATAGCTTCAGCGTCTTCTTTTCGACTGAGTGCATCGCGTGCTTCTTTCAACGCCTTTTCCACACCCTCGAATGCCTACAGTCAAGTAAGTAAGTGCGACAATTATGCGAAACCTCGCAACTCAGCTAACGTTTCATACACTAAATTCTTTATGTCCTCATTTATCTTTTCTTTCCCTCTACTCTATTATGTAACTTTCGCTAGAGTGAACAGATTGCGCAACAATCTTGCCTTTCCTCTTCTGCTTTCCCTCCTATTTCTTCCTATTTTTCTCCGTCTTCAGTCCCACGTAAGCGAATCTGCAAACTCAACGTTCAGTTCATACCAATCTGCTTTCGCGTAAATCGTGCTCGAGTAACCGTCGTTTCGTCACCTCTTCGTCGAGTGCGTCGTCGATGTCCGACTGTCGATTGCGTGTCAACGCTTCGATAGACTCCCTTTAAATCTTTTTGTTCTAAGCATGCATACGTACAGTACATAGAACTCACTGAAACTGCGAGATAAGACGATCCTTCTTCTTCGCGTCTTCTTCTGAAGCTTGAAGACGAATTTGCAGTTCCAAATTCTGGAGGAATCAGTTCGTGTAAACAAGCAGACTTGAATGTATTAGAAGTGAACTTACGAGTTTGTAGATCTCCTCTTCGCCTTCAAGTTCGGCCTGTGAACGAAGTTGCTCTTCGAGAAAGTGAATACGGAGTTTGAGGTTGAAGTTCTCTTTCTTCAAGTCGGATAATTGCTGGAGAATTGAAGCATAAGTAATGCATGTGATCGATAAGTAAGAGTGAATAGTTTCAAACCTGTTCATATTCTTTCAAAGAGAAAGTGCGACCGGGTGAAAGAGTGCGGGTTCGCGCTGTGCTTGCTTTCGATGCTGACGCGACTGTTGAGAGGTCTAGACAAGCACGAACAGTCAAATTTTATGATATTAAAGTTCTGTTTAATTTGCGCTTACCGGGCATTGAAAAGGCTGCACCCGGAATGGAATTACGAAACTCGCTGGCAGTTCGATCGCCGTCGACGAGCGTTTCTTCACTCAGCGCTGAATTCATGCTTACGCGCTGAACGCTAAACGAGCGGACGCATATCTGCAGGCTGACAAAGTTGGGTCAAATCGTTGACTGATGCTTACCTCGCGTCAATATCTAATGGCAAGCTCTTTTCTGAAAAATTCGTTGTATCTGCCGCAGCCATGGTGCTCGAAGCATTTATTCCTGAAAATAAACGAATTTTAGTTAAGTATTACACATGTACAAATACCGTTCTGCTGTTCTTCATGCAATTTGACATACTTTTTGCCTTCTTCAAACCCTCCCCATCGTAAATTTGCAAAAAATAATGAGAAAATTTTTGTGAAAATGAACAAAATTCAAAATGAAGAGTAAAGCAGTGGCTACATAGCTTCTATATTTTCTCTGTCATCAATGAAAACAAATTACGGTCTCACGTTGCTTGCGGTACAAGCAGCGGTAAAACAGTGCTTTAGCGCCACTGTTTCTCCAAAAAATCCAAAACCACATACAGTCAGTGACGTCTCCAGGGGGTTGCCGAGGTCGCCCGAGCAACCCCCCTCCCGGATGAAAAAAAGCAAAAAGTGAGTCAAAGGTGAAAAAAGAGAAAAAATGAGAAGTTAGTTTGGCAACCGTGGTTCCTTCGTCCGTCGGCCACCCCAAGTTTGGAAACCTTGACTTTTAGTCTGGCAACCCCAGTTTTTTGTCTGGCAACATCAGTTAAACGTTCCCCGCCTTTACGTACACCACAGACTTATATAGTGCTCTGATACCGTAACCCTCCCCCCACGCATTCCGAAAAAGCTGTATAGTGTGTATCGGCCGATTTTCTGAAAACTGTGCGCTACGGTGAAAACTCGGTGAAAATTTCGCATTTCGTTACAGTTTTTTTACAATTTACCATAAAAAGTAGCACACACATGCAATATTAGGTAGCAATTGATGAGTATTGCATCGTTCCAGTAGCAGAAGACATTTCGATAAAATCTGATTTTTTGGTGCGGTCCGTCATGCGTGATTGTTCGATCAGCGAGTTATTTTTAGCGTCAGAGACTGTACTTTGCGGCTCTGTGGCTGCAAAGAGCGTTCATTTGACAGTGCCCGAAATTAACATGGCTTATCATTTCGAGTTTCGTGCCAAAACTCTGAGCGTATGGACAGTGCAAACTGCTGCGGCGTTCGATGTTGACGTGCAGGCTCGTCTAGTGAATTCCGACAGCCCGCAAAGTACTTGTTCATGCATCACAATAAACGGTTTTTGGCAAGAGCGGTCTCAGGCCCTCTGTGACGTGTCCAAGACTTTCGGTGCGCAGCTTCTGCGCGTCTCCTCCGATTTGGCTGAAATTGAGAAGCGCAGGACGGCATCCAGTCGCCGAGTGGTGTAAAATGCAGGCTCAGCGTGCTTTTGGCATTAGTGGCTCCAGGCGCTCTGCCGCACGTTAGTGGGCCTCGAGAATTCGTACGTCCGCTATTGCCTTCAAAGTTTCATGGTCACTGTATGCAAAATGTCTGGTGGTTGCAAGAATTTGTCTTTTCGCCATGCTCACGTCGTTCCAGATTCACGCTGTCTGCACTTGGCCCTTTCTCCGAGACTTCTCGGTATGTGTGACACATGCCGCGCTCGTTGGTGAAAGTAGACTCGTGCTTGCGGGTCTCGTTAGAACTCTCCTTTCCGCACAGGGCCTTCTTCCGTACGATACTGCCTAGCTTTGATGTCTCATCCGAAACGCAGAGCTATTTGCGAACACCGTTTGCAAACTCGTAACGGTCACGACAAACGCTGACGTCGTGCTTCTATCAGTAAATGCTTCTTTATTTCGTGCGCATAGCCAAACTTATTTGTGGCAAATCGTCAGCGCATTACATATACGTAGGCTATTGAAGTCCAAGTGGTTGACAAGTGCAGTTGACGGCAACGTATTTGTAGGTGCCTTCACATAGATCGCCGTACTGGCCCCGCTTCGCTGTGACGATGCACTCGTTGCTGCTGGCCACACACGCAGCAGCGATACTTGTCGTGACGTCACTAATGCAGCTTATATTTCGCATCGCCGCGCCGTTGCTGTACGGGCACAGGGTTGGGCTTTTACGGCCGTAGTTTGCTTGAGTTGGGACGACACGATAGCCACTTGGACACGACAGGGTGAGCGAGGCGCCTTCGCAAATAACGCCACTCGACGACGATTTTTGGCAGTCTGTAAAAATGACGACCAGTTACAGTGAACGTCAGCCACTTTCTGCGGTAAATACACTCTTCGTGCACACATACGATAGCGCCAACTGTGCAGATTTCGAAGTGTTGACGAAGTTTCTGAAGGCATTCTGTGGCCAAAAAACCTGTCGGCTCTGTCACCTCAAGCTGCAATGTCAGATGCACGGATCATCGACGTTAACCAGGTGCAACAGTGAACCTCAAGAACACTTATGATAAAAAACTGGTATTTTGTCGACGTATTCGAAATCTCAGACATCGCAAACCGAATAACCGCATTTTTTCCCAACAAACAAAACAAGTGAAATACGACCGGAAAACGCCGCATATGCGTTTTTGCATTGTTCGGAGCATGTTCTTTCAACGCCACAACCGGCATACTTGAGATCCAAGCTCCAAAAGTTAATTAGTTCCCACGTCACGTATACTAACCGTCTTTCTAATCGTGTACTAACCGTATTTCTCGATGACTGGGCGCGTTGGGTCTATAGGTCTATTGCCTTGCCCGAAGACTTCGGCTACAGGATGCCAGCCTTCAAAAGGCCAAAAACTTCTGTCGCCAGGACCCCACGCGCTCGCCATAGCGACAGCCAACAGGCCAAACGAAAGAACGGACAAAGCGGCTGCCATCGTCGGTTATTAAATCGTTCGTCAGTGAATACGGCAGCTCGAGATGTGAAATGAACAGCGCTTTACAGACTCCGACTATTTACAGGAGTTATGCGCGTGCGCGTTTATGCTAATGTGGCGCTCCCGCATTTTTGCTGTGAACTTTACCGAAGAGTAGGTGGTGGCTCTGTCGCGTAATGTTCACACATGCAGCCCGAGTTCGTCACTGTCAGCATTCAGTCTACGTCAAACGAAATTTGACGGACAGTGAATGAGTGCTGACAGTGACGAACTCGGGCTGCATGTGTGAACATTACACCACAGAGCCACCAAGAAGCTTGATACACGAAGGAAAAATGTCGGGTGACACTGTGAAAGTTGATGCACCGCAGCTAGACGTCGGGCTATATAATATTTGAGATTACATCACTTGCAAAATTTTATTAGATGGCGGATTATTTGTGTGGGAGATGCGGCTCGATCTACATCAGCAAACAGTCCGCCTACAGATGCAGGCGTCGCCACTTCTCCAGTAACGCGTTCAGCTGCCCGTTGTGCGAGTACAAAGGCAGTACTTTGCGGGCTGTCGGAATTCACTAGACGAGCCTGCACGTCAACATCGAACGCCGCAGCAGTTTGCACTGTCCATATGCTCAGAGTTTTGGTACGAAACTTGAAATGATAAGTCAGTTTAATTTCGCGCACCGTCAAATGAACGCTCTTTGTGGCCACAAAGCCGCAAAGTGCACTCACGCTAAAATAACTCGCTGGGCAAACAATCATGCGTGACGCACCGCACCAAAAAATCAGATTTAATCAAAATGTCTTCTGCTACTGGAACGATGCAATACTCATCAATTGCTACCCAACATTGCATGTGTGTGCTACTTTTTCTTTTAGAGTAAAATTATAAAAAAAAACTGTAACGACATGCGCACACGACACGCAGATGATTGCGATTTGGCAAAGAATCCCTTGACTGAAGTTCTGTCTGCCTGCACGGCTCGCTCGCCGACGATTTGACCTTCTCCACCTATAAGGTGATCGCGCAGCTAACTGCGCTTCGCGAATTCTCAATCGATTCGCGCAACATTCTCAGCAGTGCGCAGAGCGATGACGTCGTTCGTAAGCTCGTCCGACGTTCGGGTACGTCGCTCCATTGTCTCACGCTAGGTCCTTTCACTCGTTCGCGAGACGGAGCGTGGCCACTTTCAACGACGACGATCGACGCACTGATCGCATCGTGTCCGCGTCTTCTACGCGTCAAGTTCACCGTGGTGCCCGGCGGCGCTTCGATTCGCAATCTTGCTCGCTGCATCGTCGCCGCTCCTGACTGTGATCCGTCGGCGTCTCGACTCCTCATCGACGTCGTGTGCTTCCGCCATCAGGCATTTGCGCCATTCCGAAACGTTTCCGTGGGTATGCCATTGGGTGTTGGTCTTTGTGTCTATCGCGCTTGTTAAACGGCTTGATTGACTCAGTTTTAGGGCTCATCCATATATGACGTCACCTGCCAAGGGGAGAGGGTCCAAAAATTTTTCATGGGAGATGACGTTACGTGCAAAAGATAGTCTATTTTTATGTGTTAGACAGGCTGGCTGTTTAGCCTGGCTTGTACCTAGGACGTTTATAGCCGCTGCAATACACTGTGATACAGTAATCAATGAGACTTGTTTCCTCGACAAAGAAGAGCTATGTCGCCTTTCAGAAGTGTTGGGTTACTGTAGTTACATGTCACCTAACTAGCTCAGACACTGCAAGTGTCAACTAACGTCAGCTTTATAAGCCTGTGGTGTTTCGCTTCTATAGAGACAGACTGGATGTGTTATTAATGGTCCATTTGAAAAAAATCGCACGGACACGAGAAGTAGTCACACAGAAACGGATACGTGAAAGAGAAAGGCAACAGCACGGACTCAAAAAATGGTCGATCGACCGGGAATACAGCCAACATCGAATTCTATCTGCGCTATCTACCTAATTTCACATGAAGAAATGGTCTCGATCGTTCTACAAGCTAACACAAAACTTCGCACGGGCTAATAATCGAGGAAAAAGTAAAATCACAAAATAAAACAAGTCGGATGTACCGATCCTCGAGGCCCACTGACGTTCATCATCATATCGAAAATATTTAAAAAAAAAGATGATTTGAGAGAATAGAGTCTTACATTCGTCAAACGAAAGCTTATGTACAGTGGATATAACAAATATTAAACACTTGCATGAGCTGCAGTAAAACAAGTTTCACATGTAAGGACAAAACATTAATATTACGCAGATATGTTCTTCTTATTATTTGCACTTTGGTCGGACATAAATAAGCACAAGGTAACACGGTCTTAAGGGAAAACAACTACAGCGAGGGAAAAGGGAAAACTGAAGGACACAATCACAAAAGTGAAGAAGAAAAAAACGAGTTGACACCGATGAAAAGCTCACAGTGTTGACAAATTGGTCACAGCCAGCTTTACGACCGAAGAAAAAGACAGAAAAAACCACAACAGCAATCACCACATAACTAAAAAAGAAAAGAGTTCTACAGCTTACTCGACATTAGCTTCCGCTCTCTGCATGGCCTCTTCACGCAAACGTCGCATCATATCCGACGCGAAAAAGGCTGGAATTTGTCCATGTTCACTGTCCGTTCCAGGTACCGCAGGTTGACTTCCAAAATACGGTAGCCACGACGTGCTACCATCAACACTCGGCGAGACATGATCCCCATTTTGCGATGCCGGTGAGGAGCCTGACGACGAACGAGGGGTGCTCGTGACCACAACCGATGGTTCTCCAACGACATTAACCTGAAGCTTCTCAGCCGCTTCCGCTTCTTCTTCAGCCAGGCGATTTTTCTTCGCGTCCCGCTTGCGTGGACGTAGAAGATTCCTCTCCTTGACTTTATACTCAAGTGTGGAGTGAGGAACCCCGTAGAAGCTCCCCGCCCGATGGACACTCATCTCGCCTCGCCGAACAGAGCGGACAGCTTCTGCTAGTGCTGCTTTGTCGTACTTTCGGTACTGACCACGTTTCGGACGGGCTTTTCTCTCCCCACGACCGTCGGTCGATGTGGGGGATTCAACAAAAGCAGCTTGTGATGAAATTACTTCGTCGATCTTCGAATCGATGACTAGATTCGCGAGTTTCTTCTTCTCCTTCTTCGGACGACTAACCTCTTTGGTTTTCACCTCCGCTGGTTCAAACTCAGCGGGAACTGTTGGCGAATCTTGTGTGCCCGGTGGTGACGATTCGGCTCGTCCATTCGAGCTGGCTTGATCAAAGTCACCAATGGACTTTGGACTGAATTCTGCGTGTAAGACGTGACGTCGGAAGACGTCACGAACACTTGAACCCAACGCGTTCGCGAGGGCTTTGTCGACTGCGAAGCGGACACCTTTCGTGTGTGGTGTGCTGGTCGTGGCTTCGCCGTTCGTCTGCGCGTCTTGACAGGCTCGACGAACTTGTTCGATGAGGGCAGTCTTTAAAGATGCGTCTAGAACTGTCTTTTCAGCACTGGGAGCTGGAGATGCTGGAACTGCTCCATTGGTGGTCGCCATTTGGAACCATGGATCGGACATGTTGAGGGAATGTGAGGGCGCTCCGACCAGCCATGAGGCTATGTCAAATGGATACTGCTGTTGTGCTGCCGACATTGACGAGTAGTCAAGCACTGCATTCGGTAGTTGAGGAACTGCCGCCACACCGGGTTCTTGCTTTGTCGCGCCCAAGGGTTTCACAACTTTCGCGCGCTTGCCGGCGTCAGGAATCTGTTGCTCATTAGCGGCATCTAGCTTATACACCTAAAAGACCCGGGTCTCCTAAATGCCACTGTCAGTCTGATGCTAACGCCCTAAACGTGATGTCATACATGCATGTCCCCAAACGTGATGTCATACATGCATGTTCCCACAAATTTTAATGATGTATGCCGGTGGACAAGCACCTTATTTCTCAACGTTGACCGCGGTATTCCGTAGACCACCGACGCCCGTCGTGTGCCCAGACGACCTGTGCGAATATCGTCGACGGCAGACGCGAGATCCTCCTGCGTGTAGGTACGCTTCGAGAGACCGAGCAAGCCTGGCGTGCTCGAACAACTGCTAGGGTTTTCCGTCGCCGGATCAGACGTTGCGCAAGGGTCATGCTTATTTCTACACAAAACATAACGTATTTCCCTCGCCTTTCCAGCATCTCAGTCTGAACTTTTTTTTTAAATAAAGCGTGTTTCAAAGTAAACCTCTATCGTAGTCGAAATGGATCTCGATAGCAGTGGTGCAGTGTATAGTATCCATGAACACATGCGCATAGGTGTAAGTGTCCATGACTACATGCACAGCGGCAAACTTCATGGACACTTATACACATGCGCATGTGCTCATGGATACCATACACTGCACCAGTCCGACTACGGTAGAGGTATATTTTGAAACACGCTTTACTTCGAGAAATCAGCGTAGAAGTTCGTTTGATTGAACGAGAACTGCGACCGAGCACCGTCCTTCTTTCGATTGCTCAGATCGAGCGGCTGCTCGTCGCCGAAGAGCTTGCGTGCCGGATACGCTCGAGTTTGATCGTTGACTGGCTCCGGTTCAGGTAGTTGAAACGGCGCTGCGAGCGTGGCAGCCGAGTGCGATGTCTTCAATTTGGAATCGGAAAGTAGCGAGTCGACCGTCAGAGACGAACTCGATCGTTTCTCCTCTTTTACGACTGGTGCTGCGGGTAGCGGTGGTTCCAACTTTTTGAGCGAAGTGGCTTTTGAACTTTCACTGTTCAACTTTGTAGCATCGCTGCTGGGCAGACCGAAGCTCTCAAGCGAAAAGGGTTGAAGCATTGCGGCCGGATGAAAGCAGCTTGCGAGATTTGCTGCGTCGACCTGTTGCTGCAGCTGCATTTGGTACCACATCAAAAGCTGCGTCATGTACATGCTCGAGACTAAAAGTCCAGCGTTAATCGTGTAAATTCTTATGAACATTGTAATTATTTTACTCAATTTCTGTGACCCCAACTACCTTCAATTAGTTCGAAAATGAGGTCAAAATCGAGTACTTTGACTTGGGGTATTAATCGGAAAAGCACGCTGATGGAGCTAACTGACTTACGTTGTTCATATGCTGCAAACTGAGGATACGCATGCGAGGCAGTCATGCCCATGCTGCTCAAATAGAAGTGTTGCATTTTAGCGAGGAACGCGTTCGTCGCAGCCGTCGAATCGGTGTTCAACTCAGCCGCCTGCTCAGAGTGTGACTGACGGTGCTTGCTGCTCTGGCTGTTCGATGCCCTCTCAATTATGTCTGGGATCTTCTCGGTGGACATTGACGGAATTGGGACAGAGGGAGAAGGCGGATTGGCCAACGAATCGGCGCTCGTTGGCATCGACTCTTTTGACGCCATCGCCTGCAATGTCGCTTTTATGGACAGAGGGACATACGGTTATGGCCATCGAGCTTACCAGATGTGCCAGAACCTTGCCCTTCTGCAGACAGATATGACACGATTCGTTCGCGGACCAGTCGGCGTGTCTTTCTGGTTTGACTAAACAGATGGGCGAAAATCGGCAGATAGGGTACAACGTAGGCAAATTGCTTTATAGGTTAGCAATGAGCGATACCGTACTTTCTTTATTAATCCCCCGTGGGATTATTGAATTTTTGCAAGTTTGGACAAAAGTTTTTACAAAATAATAATCCTCCAGGGGGATTATTCCGGAAGTGCCATCCCATGTGCTTTGAAAATAATATTTGTATAGCGCTATATTTTGTGCGTTTAATGGAAACTCACCCTCCGACAATGTGCTCTGACCTCTGTCCAGCCCACACTTTTGCTTTCGACCAAGAATTTTCC
>JAQGBB010001469.1:0-13369 GCA_034691745.1 Prismatolaimus dolichurus
ATAAAACGGCGACAAAGAAGCAGCAGCTCTCATTCAATGTCTTCGTCAACAATTCTGCGCCTACCTCGGTCTTCGCGAGCTCTTCGGCCATTTCGTCGAGCCGCTGAATGTCGGACTTGCAGGCGAGCACCTCCTCTTCGAGACGCCCGTGCCGAGAGAGAAGTGACTCGGCGCTCCACTCGTCCTTGCCAAAGTCCTCGCTGCAGACCAGCGGCATTACCTCCTTCATCCACGATTCGGCCTCGTTCGCCTCTTGGAGGTACTGCGCCGCTTGCTCAACGCGACCGTCAGTTTGCGCAAGTCATCCCACTATTATGAATCGCGTGTTGATTACCTAAAGAACAACGCGAATGGCGAGAGCCGTTCATGCAAGAAAGAATTTTTTTGTATTTATTTAAACAATTGACTTGCTCCGATGAACTCACTGCTTAAAAAAGTTCCCGCCTGCTGCAGGATCGAGAGAATTTTCGCAGTCTTTCTTTTCTCGCTGCTGTCGTAGCCCAAAGCTGTTGAAAAAAGTGATGTCGTCTGATCTTTGTTCTTGCACTGTATTCGTACTTCGCAAGCCGAGAAATCGTGGTCCGATCAGAATAGATGTTGAAATGCAGAATTTCGGCTTTTGATGTATCGGATGCAACGACAGCATTGTAGTTTTTGCTCCCCGTCGCATTTTTGCATTGTATTATAATTGGTATATGTATTGTAATAGAATAGGATTGTGCGTTCGCGAGAATAGAATACACCAATGAAATTAAAGTTGCCGTGTAGGGTAAATAGATAACGCACCATCGCGTACCTCGTAAATCTTCGTTAATTTCCAACATGAAATTATTACTTTTTGAAACGAAAGAAGAGAGCTACTGCCAGCACTTCAAAAGCCTATCCTATCCTTCCGGCGCAGTTTGTGTGCTTTTTTGTCGCTTGGCGGCGCCACTTGTGCTTGATTATATTATAGATGGTGCGTCAAAAATCGACAGGAGTGGCCTTGTTTAAACTGAAAACAATGTTCTACATGAAAATGGAAGGCGCGTGGCTAGGCGTTACGTAATGTTCCATTATTTAAAGTTCATACTCTCCCATTGCTATCGATAGCCTCCGTAGATTTTCTGTCGACTTTTTCCGGACGCTTTATAATAATGAAATATTTATCACATAAATCAACAGTTTATTTGTCACATTTACTGCTGCTTCGCGGACGATTTTGCCATAAAATTTTGTCATCTTTTCTTTTCCAGCAGCTTTTTTGAGCGTTTGTGAGTGCATGTTTCTACAGTCATTGCAAAAACCGAGATAGTAAGACCCACCACTAAAATCCACATCGATTGAAGAATGTCCGACGTCGGCAGCATGTCAGACTGACTATCGTCTTGCTGAACACCAAGACGTTGCTCCTCTGTTCGCCGTATATTTCGAAGTTCCTCAACTGCGTGTATGCCCTGGATGGCTAGCTCGTTCACCTTTTGTTTCAACTCGCTCGCTCTCTTTGAGAAAACGAGTGACCTCATGCTCTTCAGCTGATTCGGAACGTTTATGTAGATAATACTGTTATTCGCCGCGTAGTGATTGCAAACAAAACGAACGAGGTCCTTCGGTCCAATAGTAAAATAGCGGGGTCCTCCATCTCGATGAGTTCTCGCCAGCATTCGACACACTTCATCGAGGTCTGGAATCAACTTTGCGGGATGTTTTCTCAGGGCTTCTCGCAGTGCAACCAAGTCCGGATCCGTCGCGGTTCTGAGCAGTTCCCCTCGATAATCACTCAATGTGTCGGTTATAAGAACATACTCTCCATTCATGATATGTTCTACAAGTGTTCTAACCGTTATAGCCTCATCGGCATTGCTTACGGTAATCGCCGTTGCGGTTAGCTTTGCAGAGTAGACTGTGCACCACGTGACGACGATGAGATCGAAAACTAGGTTAAACACGAGAGCAGCAGTTCTTAGCCGGCGGTGAAATTTCTCAATTGCGAACAGCTGCGCTAATAGGATAACCGAAATGGCGAGCCAAAATGCCCACACCGGTGCGCAAAACGGATTTATCAGAAACGCAAGAAAGACCTTCGCCGGTTTTCTTCGTGTCGGCTGCTGCGCAATAAAGGTGAGCTCCCACGTCTCAACCGGATACGTGTAAGAGCGATTCAGAATCGCGAGTCGTCGGTCGTTGAGCTCGATGCTAGAATCGCGTGTGTCGTAGACGCCGTCGAGAAGATGCGCTGCGAGCGAGGAGGAAGTCGAAAGCGCAGCTGTATAAATTGGTAAGGGTGTTTGCACAACCTCTACGCAATAGTGGAGCACGTCGAGCGCAGGCTTCAGTAGGGTGAGAAGTGGATTCGTATAAGGTGACATTTCCATGAAGATTGTGCTGCAAAAGTTTGTACACCCAACGAGGATCGTTTGTTTGCAAGCCGTCCTTTCGGTTTGGTTTGCCATTTGGAAATGGAAGCTCAGCGTCTAGAATTTCAGATTTTCGATTGACCAAATGACCACTGCTTTACTTTTATCACTCCATTGACCAAATGTACAATTCAATGTCCGGTAAAGTTACTTCAAAGGAATAATGTGGGCAAAAGATATCCCATCGCATGCTATTTACAATACGGTTTTGAGTGTCAAACATTTTCAGCAGTAGAAGAGCGCGGTCTCATACCAGGTTACATAGTCTGAAAGGAAAAAAGTTTACCCATGACGTCTTACGTACTTTCTTATTTGCTTCTTCACAGAATTATCCCACGCGGGACATTATTTCCGAGGAAGCCCAAAAATTATTGCACTAAATTTTTGTCAGGTCAGCAGCTGACTGAGTACAAATATCCATTATAAGTAATGTGAATTGAGCGAACATCGAACGATACAGGTTTACTAGAAAACAACATGGATGTGCCATTACGGAACCTGTTGCATGTAGTTTTCAGAGCTAAACAGCTCCCATCAATAACTAATGATATTAGTCAAACGAAAACAATTAAATCTAGAAGAAAACTGAACTGCGCTTCAAAACTGGCAGCTCGAAAAAGTCGGCTCTTGTCCAGATTAGGTCACGCGTTGTCTTCAGAAGTGAGTACCCACGGCTCTTTCGTGTTACCACAGTATCCCGTGTCACAGGCCATATTCAGGCCAAGCCTTAGGCTTAAGCCAAGACTTAAGCTCAGGCGAAGGCTTATGTCAAGGCTTAGGAATAGACCGAGGCTTAGACCAAGACTTGGCCTTAGCCTTGGTCTGAGCCTAAACCTTGGTTTAAGCCTCAGCCTGGCCTGAGTCATACGTTCACTTTGTTAAAATAGGCTATGCCTGTGAAAACTTTCCGGTGGTGCGGCATCTTCTCAACCTACGGATACAGTCTGCTCGAGTTTGAAAGTTAAGAAATCGACGATTTGCTCTGCAGCAAGAACAAACACTGACACCGCCAAGCCGATAACAAGAATCCACACCGACTGCAGAATATCCTGCGTTGGAAAAATGTCGTTGCCGACGTCCACTCCGCCGAAGCGAGCACTCTGCGTCGTATCCCAAAGTCGTTTGACCCTTCGTTCCTCGGTGGCGTGCATTCCGTGCGCGATCATTTCGTTCACTTTGCGCTTAAGCGAACTCACTCTCGGGGAGAAGACAAGCGATTTCATACTTCTCTGCTGCTCGGGAATGTCCACGTAGAAGAGCTTCTCCTTCGAATAGCGACCGCAAACAAACGTGTACACGTCCCTTGGTCCAACGGTGAAATAGCGAGGACCCTCGACATGCTTACTCAACAGCTTCTTGCAGAGTTTCTCGTACTTTCCCACAATGGTTGACGGATTCACGACGAGCGTGTCTCTGAGTGCCGCCACGTCTGCGTTGATTGACGTGTGCAAAAATTCCCATCGGTAGTCGTCAAGACTTTCGATAATCATTGCGTACTCTTTGCGCTCGACGTGTTGCACGAGTGTGCGAATCGTTGGCACTTCCTCGCCGTCGTTTGACGCAAGTGCCGTCGCCGTTAGCGTTGCCTCATAGACTGTGGAAAAGGCGACAGTGGAGAAATCAAAAACTAGCTCAAAAGCTAGGACAGACAGCCTGAGGCGAAAGCGATGACGAACGCTATCAATGGCCAGAAGTTGCGCGAGAAGAGCGACCAGGGTCGCAATGCAACAGACCCAAACAGTCGCAGACAACGGATGCAGCAGAAAAGCGAAGAGCGGTTTAGTAGCTTTGTGGCTTTCGGAAGGCGGAGCTAAGAATGCAAGCTCCCAACTTTCGACCGGATATGCGAGAAACTGACTGAGTAACGGGAAGCGAAAGGCGTTGATTTCGACGCTGGTGTAGTAGGTGTCGAACACCCCACGTACAAGTTGCGCAGCTAGCGAGTTTGAAGCCGTAGCCGGTGTGGCGAAGATCGGGAGCGAAACGTGCACAAATTCAGAGCAAAAATTGAGGGTCTCGATTGCGGGCAACATGAGGCTTCGAAGTGGGTTAACGCTGGGTGACATGTCGACGAACGCAATGTCGCAGAAGAGGGCACATCCAATGAGAAGTGTCTGCTTACAAGCAGGAACGCTTGTGTTATTGGACCAGTTTTGAAAAGAGGCAAATGTCGTCGTAGTCAGGACTAAACGAAGCTTTTCTGCAACTGGCTCATTCTCGGCTTTCGAGTTTTGTGTTGGACAACTGGATATAAGCTGAATGTGACCTTTATATTTATTTTCTGAGGTTTAAAGCGACTAAATCGTAAACGATATCACAACTGTGTTTACTTTCAATTAGCACACGATAAATGTACATACAGGAAAGGCGTGTGTATACTCTACGCTTACATGCAGCTCAACTTCTCATGGGCGGCAGTTTCTAGACTGATTTGGAATAGAGGGAGTACTAGGAGAAAGAGTAATCGGTAAACGAATCTTATACCAGGTGCTGTCCCACTTTATACCACCGTAAACGCTCATATTATATGCCCACCGTGGCGGTTGGCCTAGTCTTGCAACACAGCGCTCTCGACGTTTTAGGCACATCGCAAGAAGATGGGGCAAGGGGGCCCGCCCCCAACCGGTATAAAAAAAGGAAAAATGTCAAGTTTTTTTGCGGACGAAAAGCGACCGAAATGACTTCTACAACTAAAATTCACCAAAAATGAATGAAAATCGCAAGAATTTTGCCTCGCTACGTTCGACATATATTTTGAATATAGTTTCCTTAGATTGCCTTGTTCGATTTTTTCAAATTTTTTCTATTGATCTGGGCGTGTAGTCCTCGACGAGAGGAGCTCATATCTGCCATTTTTTTCGCGCTCCTATGTTCCGACACAAAGTTATAGACCACCAAAAATGTTAGGTCCCCCTAACCGAAAGCCCCATGGGCGCCCCTGCATGGTTCAACGCGGGCCTTCTCGAAGAATCCGAAGACGCAGCTGTCGATTGCTCTCTACACAGTTGCACTCCAAGAAAGCGGTGCAGTTTGATTCGGTTGCTGTCTAAATCGATTACGTGTGCTGCACTGTGTCACACACGTCTGTATAGAGTATGGTGTGACTTGTCTTACTCGTATTTTACGAGTTTTCGTTTTGGTTATACGACTATGCTGAAGATGGAATTCTGCTTGCAACCAGTCTCACATACAAATACACTGTATTTACCAAATTAGCTTCCCAACACAGCTGCCTGGACCCGCATACTCTGTATGAATTATAGCCGCTCAAAACGACGCTGAATTACCAGTATTTCGGTCTAGCCATTTCTAAAAGTACCGTCGTCCTTTAGACATATCGTTTTCCCGAGTCGCTACTCTCGAGAAAGAGCAACGGTGTGCGTTCTGCACTTTCTGTCGGAATTGAAGCGCCGCTCATCTTTCGTTTCATGTTCTGCCACACAGTCGTCTGACTTCCACGACGGTCGAGCGCCTCCGAGTAGGACCCGTAGAGTGGCCGCGGATACATCTTCTTCTGCTGCCTGCACTTGCTGTAGTAGACCAGCGAGGTCGCAAGAAGCAACGCGCAGACCGCAGCGGCCCCAACCGTGATACCAACGATGGCGCTACTGGACAACACAATGCTCTCGTCGTTAGCTGTGGCGTCGCTTTCTTTGAGCACCTGCGGTGCCATCAGAATCGTAGCTTTATCTCGACGTGCGGAGTCAATGGTGCCAAAGAGTTGCACGAACTTTTGATAAGGTGATTTTGGCTCGTCGTTTTCGGCGGAGGTATTCGCCGCTAGTGCTTCTTCAGTGGTCACTGGTGCTTCTTCTTCAGTGGTCGCTGTTAATTCCTTTTCAGTGGTCGCTGGTGCTTTCTCTTCAGTGGTCGCTGATGCTTCTTCTTCAGTAGTCGCTGGTGCTTCTTCTTCAGTGGTAGCTGGTGCTTTCTCTTCAGTGGTCCCTGCAGCGGGTTCCGTCGTCGGGACAGGTCGTGGTGCTGCAGATGTGCGGCGATGATGCCACCATCGATGTCTATGCCAGTAACCGAGTTCTTCGGAACTTTCCTCCGTTTGGCGCCACGGTCTACGTTTCCAGATAGGGACGAAGTTTGGATGCTCGTCCGTGGTCTCCGTTGCGTCGCTGCAGTTGATGCTGTTTTGTTGCGTACGCAGATATGGGCAGTCCTGAAGGACTAACGCTCTTTTTAACTCAAATTCTTCCTCGTAACTCCTAGAAGAATTTTGTACCTCTTCCGGACAGCGCAGCTCCGGGAGCTGCTCTTCCACGACAAACTTGACTGTCTTTGATCCGACTGCAGAAAGCTAAAGTGACAGCTCATTCGCGTTTCACAGTTTACTTATTCTACACCTTTTTCTCTTATGTACAAAAATATTTTTCCAAATAGTGCTCCGGGGCATTTCAGCAGCTATAGGGCAAAAAGTACAGCTTGCATAAATTAACCCGCTTCACCAACACTTATGTTTTTTCCTTCTCCTTCTAACTGCAAGCACTTGTAGCTCCCTCAAGTATACCATGTTATCCCAGAGGGCACGTGCCGCCACCGCGTGTGCTTTTGCGCTGAAGTGAAAGCAGTCGGGGGCGAAATAGGAGAAGTCAACATCGTTCGCGTCGCTCCCCGTCGTGTTGTGCCCCTGTGCGTCAGAAAACAACAACTTACACTGATTGATTACTGTGCTTACTTCTCTGCTTATACTTGCAGACGAGGCGTGTGGAGGTCCTCGAGAAACGGCTGCACGACGACGGCAAAGTCGCTCCGTTCGTATCGGCCACTTGCGATAAGCTCATGCGCAAGCCGATGGTACACAACGAGAGCGTCGTTCACTGCTGCGATGTTGTCATCGCCGATAACGCACGGACACTCTTTGCTGTAAATATTGCCGTACATATGCGCAACACTATCAACGATTTTTGTTAGGCGAAAACTTCGATGGCTCTTTGATAAATAAATAATAATAAATATTTAGCTAAAATTTTTAGCTCTAGCTCTAAAAAGCTCAGAATCCTTGCGAGCCCCCAACACAGCGTCGTAATTCGTTAGCCAAAGGTACAGAGGTTTACAGCACCTGTGCAGAATATGACAATACGGACTCCCGTGCGTGTCGATAAGCCGAGTAACGTTCGGAGGGTTGACAACGTTCACGAACGCTCGAGGAACGTTAGCATAGAGATAGTCGAGTGCTTCCTTGAGGTGTTTGTGCCAGAAAACGGGTCGATAAGCCTGCATTGAAAGCTGTCCCATCTTTCGGTCAAACACAAAATTTTCCGCCTCACGCACGTAGTTATTGCAGTAAGCACATAGGTCATTGGAGCCAATGAAAAGCGTGATCACTTTCCAGTCGGTGAAGTAGTCGAGCTGGAGGCGTGAATGCATTCGGCTTACGAGCTCGATCGCTTGGTCAAGCATATCACTATAGTTCCGAGGAGATTACTTATCAAAAATTCCCATTCTCATTCGCTCTACCCTGCAGTGGATCCGGGAACGGCAACGTTGAACTGAGACAGCCGCTCAAACCACATCGGACCGGCTCGATAGGACGAACCAACGATATAGGGATTGAACTGCTTCAGTATGTCTAGATTAAGCATCCAGTGTAAGCTTTCATTGAGCTTTCGTGTTGGAAGGAAAATGGACGTACTTGGCAATGTAGTGACTGTGTGGAGATCCCCGTCACCGCCGATGCTGTAAAAGTCGGAAATAAATTTTTCGTTAAAACGCAGGGTCGAGGGACGACTTACGGAAAGGCTATGCCTCGATACTCGAGAGCTACTTCTCGTAGTTTTTCTCCTCCGGCACCGTTCGCAGCCTGTACATACGAGCTTGGATAAATCACATTGCACTACGGACAATGGACGTGCCGATCCGTAGGCCCACTGACGGATCTGCCAGTGGATCTGAAAATTGCCTACGACAGTATCGCACGCATGCACACTTCTTGAATACAGGTACCGTGGTTCTTTTACCGCGGTACTTCTGACCGTTCAGATTCATGTTGATAGAATTTGCTAAGCTTATCTCCTTACACTGGAAAGTTCTGCTCAGCTTGTCTTCACAGGCTTGTACTTGTTTAGTCACCTCAGCGGTAAGATACTCGCCTTCAACGCGGGGCCCGAGTTTGATTTCTGGTGTTAATAAAATTTGTAACTTTTTTTCAGGAAGAACTCGACCAAAATTCACTATTTCGACACATAAAGAAAACGCCTTTGCTTACATCTTCAAACATTCTGAGCACTTTTCAAGCAAATTCTTCGAACTTCAAGCAAGCCGGTCACGACGACGTCGTTCTATGCGCAAAACACGCTACTTTTTCTTGGTAGCGGACCTTGTGGTTCGCCGTACTCGCGGAGAATTACGCGCTGGGCTCATTTATGAACTCGTCCGAGCTGTTGGACCAAGGTAGCTACCTAAAAATTTCAGCTCGCTAGCTTGCTTCTTGCAAATGCATTCATGATTACGAGCGACAGACAGACAGAGACGGACGGGCCCTATCGCATAAAGTCTACTGACTTCGTCAGTGGGCCTAAAAACGAGATCACCCTGAATACCGTAAGCGAGTCTCCGAGAGCGGCAATGACCGAAATATCCTGTGGTCTGAGCCGATGGACTACAAACGACCAGATGTGTGACAAAAGAACTACAGATTCGTCTATTGGTCAAACCCGATCGTGGTGGCCTCTCAGATGTTTTTTCGTCTGTTACGAGACGGCAGCTATCGTTAAAGTAGCTTCCAAGGGTACCGTTCTTGTACGCCGGCTACAATACACATTGCATTAGAGCTTGGTGGAGTAGGATTTTGAACTGGGCGTCAGTCGATCAACCTGTGAGTGATCCCGAGTATGATTAGCTCGATGTCTACGCCTCCATAGTAGGGATGACGAGACCTGGCCGCTGAGAAGAATCTGATCGATTTCGCTTGAAATTTCCCCGATGTCGTCAGAATGAACCTGAATTTGACGGAGCTTCTTCGAGGATCTTCCAACGATAAGAGAATTTTTACCGTTTTATTACAAACGCGACTTCGAATCGACTGGAAGTGCGTTGTGTGCCTTTCGAGCACGCTGCAAAGCCGATCGCGCAGCTTCGCGTGCTTATCAGCGTCGATTTCTGCTTCTTCTTTCGGTTCTTCATCCTCATCAGGCGACACTTCGCTGTTACTGACGACGAAGCTCAAAAGCTCGTCGAGCTCTTCGTATACTTCTTCAACGTCTGCGACTTGATAAAGCTGAAAAAACGATAGAGTAGTGTGCAAAGACAGACGATATTCAAGAGCACTGACTCGACATTCTGGATGGCAAACACGTCGACGAATGTGTCGAAAATGCTTGGTGTGATTCTGAAGTCGACGGCAGAGACGCTCGCGAAATGTCGGTCGATGCGATTTAGTAGTGCCGACTTCCTCAGCGCTCTCGTCTTCGACGAGGAAAAGCAAAACGTCGTCGATTTCGTTGAACACTTGCGTCCATGGCAATACGAACTAAAAGGAGGAAAATAAGTCCGGGTTCGTCGTGTTTAGACTGCATAATTTCTTCCACATGATAACATAAGGCAGTGGCTACGCGGCACGCAGTGCCCCGTTGTTAAATACTCTCCGATTGTTATAGATGTATAAACGGGGACTTATTTTCCTGACTTTATTTTAGAAAGACAAGCTTTCAACAGTGTGCTTTCTCCTTCCTGTTCAGTCTTACGGATTCGTTGCAAATTCGACTTCGAATAAACGACAGCGAGTCCGAGCTATTGAGCGGAAGTGCGCAGAGACCATCGCGAAGTTTTTGAAGGAAGTCGGGAACCGAGAAATTCGATGGAGCGGATTCGGGTTGAACTGGTTCAGTTTCGGCGAAAGAGACTAAAAGGCGGTCGACTTGCTTCGAAATCTGAGGCCATGGAACGGCGAACTGAAGAAGGAAACAATCAAACGGTCACAGTTCAATGAGTCAATTCGTCGAGACTAGAGCGTACAGATTGGTTGCAAATTCGGTTTCGAATGGACCATAGAGGCGAGGACGTGTTGAGAGGCATTTTACAGAAACGATCGTGAAGCTTTCCGAGAAAGTCGGGAAGAGAAAAGTTTGATGAAGACTCAACTAGAACCTCTGGACTTTCAGCCAGATACGTCAAGAATCGGTCGACTCCTTTTGAAATTTCAGGCAGGAGCAATGGAATGAACTGAAAGACGAAAACTCCATTAGTATGCCAACGTAACTGTTAGCTTTGATTTGCATACAGTCTCATTGCAAATTTGATTTCGGATAGACGACAACGATTCTGAACTGTTGAGCGGCAATGCACAGAGACCATCGCGAAGCTTTCGAAGAAAATCGGTAACAGAGAAATTCGACGGAGAAACCGTTTGTTCAGGTCCGGTCTGAGGTGATGTTGGGTCGTTTAGTCCAGCGAGATTGAGGAGAGGTCCCCACGGCAGAACAAACTATATAAAGCAAATTGAAAAGCATAGTATTCACTATTAAAGATGAAGCGGCCGATTCGCGTGCCGATTCGTTGCAGATTCGACTCCGAATAAACGACAGCGACTCGGAGTTGTTGAGCGGTAGTGCGCAGAGACGATCCCGAAGTGTTCGTAGAAAGTCGGGAACCGAAAAGTTCGATGGAGAAGTCGTTGGCTCAGGTTGAGCGGGTGCACTTTCGGCAAGGTAGACGAGCAAACGGTCGGTGTCGTTGGTAATTCTTCGCCACGGTAGCACAAACTGAAGAAACGACAAAAATCTTATAAACGAATAAATCGGCGAAGCCGAAGATGCATTCTGCCAGGAAAGGGCGGGAAGGGGGAAGGGGCGCAAGGGGGCGAGGGGGGCAGAGGGGGCGATAAAACTTTGAACAGTTAGCATCCTTCTTTTTTTGCTAGCTTCGCTGGCTCCAGGCAGGATGCAATAACTTTTATACAACTTCATTTCATCTATCGTCCATTCGTACAGATTCGTTGCAAATTCGACTTCGGATGAACAAAATCGATTCCGAGCTGTTGAGCGGCAACGTGCATAAGCGATCGCGAAGCGTTCGAAGAAAGTCTGTAACGGAGAAATTTCCTGGAGGAGGATCGGTGGCATCGACTTCAGCTTCTTTGGGATCTGCATCGACGAGATAGTTCAGCACGTGATTGATTTCGTTCAGCTCGCCTGCTTGCTCAACCTAGGTGAAATGTGCTTCGAATTCACATAATCTGACGTTAGCTATTCGCACATCACACTTTACTTTTGTAATGTTACAAATTCGATTCATAATTGGATGCCAACCGCCGGCTACATCTCGGAATCGTGTGCACAGACGCTGGAGGCGAGTGCTGTTCTCCGACTTCTGTGTTTCATTTTTGAACTGAACGTCATCGCCGGCAAGCTAAAGCAATATTTTGACGTCTTTTCGAGGGATTTCACTTAGTCGCTCTCCGCTGTGCGGAAGTATATCAATGGCATCGAACAGTTCCCAATTTACTTCGTTCTGATTCAAGGTTAGAAGTTGGCTTGAGCTGCAGATTCGCTTGCGAATTCGCTGAAAGTGCGTTGTATTATGGGCGCACACACGACGTCGAAGACGGTGATGATGAGCTGGAACAGATGGAGTGTCTACTTCACTAGATGCCTGTGGCGATAGGTCTTCATCTGCGTCGAGTTCCAGCAGAATAGCGTCGATTTTCCCGAAGATATCATCCTTCGTCGGCTGAAAATTCTGTACATAAGCACAGAAACTTCATTTGACATGATCGAGAATTGATTCCACTTCTAATCATTGTGCGATTTCGACTTCAATTCGATTCGATTCCCCGCAACGAATCGATTTGATTAACTTTGAATCGATTTTTCACAACTATTCGATTTTGCCTTCAATTTCAATTCGACTTTCACAACTTTTCGATTTTGTCTTCAATTCGATTCGATTCCGCGCAGCGAATCGATTCAGTTTCGATTCGACCACTTTTTGCTTCAATTAGAATAGGTGTCGAATCGATTCAAACGGTTCGATCTGTCACTGAGTATTTCTCATTGGTTTCGATTTCACGCTGACACCTACCGTCGTTGTCTGAGTGCACAGTCGAGCAAACTGCGTGCTCGTGCGATTCTTCAAGAGCGAGCAAAATCGATGATGGTGTTCTCGAATATACTCGTATGCGTCCATCGCCCTATCAATTGCTTGCTCGGCTGCGGAGCCATTCGTTGTGACATTGCGCTTTTGCAGCTTCTCGACAATCTTCGCAGCTAGCTCTGCCGTTCGATTGTGATGAAGAGCGACGATCGAGCTGTTGATTGATCGAAAGTCGTTCTCGAGTTGCTGAAACTCTTCAATTTCTCTTAGCTCACAGATGAACCGCGTCACGCTGACGATGTCAGTGTAGCACGATGTGTGATCTAGATACACAGAACCAATGGTGGTGGATGAACTGACGGAACATTGGACACTCACTTGTGAGCGTCGACAGGAAGAGAACCACGGATGGGACTAGCTGTAGCTTCATGATTTTAGCTCACTGATTCATTTCGTCCGAACGACGAAGTTTGCACGTGAAGCAAACATTTGCACGGTGGTGCAAACCTGATAAATAATGCGATAAGCTCATATGACAGTTGCCCGTGCACTGTGCGCCATCTGGTGTAGAAACTAGAGGACCGCTGAGAAATCGGTATTCGATGGTCGTGCAAAATGCGATACTTGCTAATTAAGTTCTCTGACATTCGCGTCCGCTCTTTACAGTACTACATACGCCTACAGATCAAACACAAGCACCACTCTGCGACAAACTAAGTCGGAATCGTGGCCTCGAAACTCCTAATTCATTTATTAGTTCCACGTCACATTGAAAAGGGAAGCAGATAGTCAGTGTCACGCCTAAGCCCAGTCAGCAAGTATAATAGGTCACACCTAATCTCCGCTGCCCGGAGTAATAGCTCATCAGTGCCGCTCGAGCGTGTCCGTGGCCGAGATCTAGAACGACGGTCGTCGCCTTCGGTCCGAGTCTTTTG
>JAQGBB010001470.1:0-13368 GCA_034691745.1 Prismatolaimus dolichurus
CTGAATCAGAGGAGAGTCGCTGAAAAATTTATATTGCTATTCCCGATTCCATCAGCTAGGTACCTTCGATGATCAGTGCAACGCAGATAAAAATAACTCCGATGGAGTAACGATGAAGAAGAGGAGCCCGCATCCGCTCGGCTTTGCTTCGCGAGCAGTAATCACCTCGCAGAAGAGGTCAACTCGCGAAGAATGCGTTTAGCGAGAAACGTGCATGCAGCGGTGAACCTGAGAAGATAAATGTGATTCGAAGTCAGAACCATTACTGATAATTAGGCAGGCCTTTGTTGCCCCCGCCCCTAAAAATTAAACAATGTTGTGAACTAATCTGTCTGAGTGGGAAAATGACCTCGAAGTGGGGCTAGATGAATAATTCAATGAAAAAGCCAGGACGCACTGTCAGCTAGAATAAAAGAAAATTTCTAAGCAAGCAAGCTTGAATGACTCGCAGTTCCTGACGACAATAAGAACTGTGTCTTTTTTCGTACTCGATTCTCGTAGAATATCTAGCTTTGGGACGAAGATTTTAGGCCAACTGATGCCTGTTGTTGTTGTCTATCCAGCAGAATAACGGGCAGAATAATAAGACATTGACATGGGTCTTTTGTGGCAACGTTGCGGAGCCTAGTGCAAACACCGTATATGCTCTACGTATTAGTTAAAAGACTCAGCTATCGCTGAAAAATGCCGGTTCTAGAACGTGAAAAATCTCCGAAATAACATAAAGGGTGAAAAATTGACGAAATCAGAACAATACATAAAATTAGGGCAAAAATTAGAACCCCGGTTTTCTATAAAACTTTTCCAAAAAGAAATTCTGGTTTTGGTGAAATTAGTGCCATCACCGCATGCTCGAAAATCGCTTGCAAGTCGTCGAAAAGGAAGATGGATGCGTGCGATTGGAGTCGAAGACCAATGCGGTTTAATACGGTTGACACAGAAGGAAACGTTCTTGTCTGTTTCTGCTGTTGAAGTGATTCGTCGTTGTGCAGACAAACGAGAGGTGTCGTAAGCTCAAAGGCCACTCGATTCAAATGTCGAATCTGCTTGCTCCTCGGCAGAATCGAATTTCTGTTTCAGGCGACGTCGACATTGCTGTTTCACAGCAGATTCGAGAATTGCAGTATTAACGAAGCAGTCGGCGACTACTACGTAGAAAGCATGTGGGTCATTGGCACTACTTGACGGACAGGCCGGATATGGCTCTGTGTAAAATAAAAGATAGTCAAGGATAGTCCGTTCTGTGTGACGGTTTCAGAAAAGTTCAAAAAATAAATAATAAAAAAGTTAAAAAAATTTAAAAATCCGAATAATGACATACAAGACCTAACAGTGTCGCTGCTAGAATTCGCGATCGCGTCTACGTAGTCGGTGGCTGCGATGGATCAAACTGTCTTAGCAAAGTTGACGTCTACGCGCCAACTATGTTTAGCGTGCCATCTATGTTTAGCTTGCCAATCATGTTTAGCGTGCCAGTCTTGGCAAGTGGTGCTTGAGATTGTAGCTGAAACAACGCCGCAACGCCTGATTTTCTTCTGTGCGAGTATGTGTTTCTAGTTCGTGAAATCCCAGCAAAAAATTCCCTTTTGATTTCAAGGAAAAAGTTTTTCCTCTCCGTTTCCATGGGGTCGGAACGATTATTTTCCGTTTTCTTCCGGTGACCCTGAAAATTGCGATTTTGCCTCTTCGTTTCCTTCGAGAAAAATTCTGCCTGCGAAAACAAGAACCACCTATCTCAAAAATGGATGTTTTGAGAAAAACGCGTTTGAAAGACAAGTCGACTGTTAGTTAGATGGCCCAATTCCAAGCAATCGAATGGTCTAGCGCAATTCAGCAGCACCCAGTTAGATCGCGCCTTTTACAGAAGATGCCCCGCCTACCGCAGTCTTCAGAAAACGTGCGAAAGCGAAATTTACCTAACTCGAGATCTATGGCTCTTGTTTTCGATGGCAGTGCGCTGGAAACTATGTCCGGATTTAGCGATCACGGTATGTTTTTTGTACCTTTGCATCCACACAGCTGAATTAGCATTCTTTGCTTTCTGTTTCTCCATGGTGTGAATAAGATTCTCGAGACACTGACTCATCAGCGGAATCATCTAGCCAATAAACGAATAGTTTGACAAAGTAGAGAGAGTATAAGCGAAGCGATAACGCATTCTAATAAAACGCACGATCGTGAAATCGTACAACTCGTGTTCTGGAACATCCCAGAACACCCTCGAAACGAAACCTACGAGTTTTATCTTTCTGCCAGTGAACGCAGCCGTCATCATGCTTCTCGTAGTCCGCCATTTGTCGTCGGCTTCACTGAAGAGCATCTTCGAGAATATCGATAAGTCCGATTCTTTGAAGAGTGGAAAGGTCTTAGAAAAAGATTGCGCTCCGATTGGTAAAAAACGCCAGCAACGTTCGAGACAGTCTAGTCACCGTGCGATTCGTAAAGTTGTGAAAATCTTTTACGAGCACATTCCTGAGAACGTCAACGTCAGCGGCGAAAATCCACGGCGTCGGTCCAGCGTATGCCCTACATTGGAGTTTTTACATGTTGATTTATTGTGTCTGTTACCGGCATTATTGGAAATCAGGTATTTCTGGAAATGCCTGAAGTTCTGGCAGGCGTTGTGGGAAGTAAGTAACCAAAGATACTATTTCCTTCCTTATCTTCCGACTTGGATACAAGCTTAATGTATAGAGTTGATAGCGGATGTTAATCAGACAGACTTAAGCTTATACTCACAGCTAAAGGATAATAAATTGAAAGCTAAAAAAATTTCATGTTTAAATACATTTTTTCCGGCAACGCCTGCCAGAATCTCAGGCGTTTCTAGAAATGCCTGGTTTACAGTAATGCCGGTAACATAACATGTCTATTCAACAAGATTGACGCATACCCGAATATCTTTCCGTATCTTCTAACGCTGTCGGTGGTAAATGCATGGAACTCCTATCAAACAGTGAACCTTGTTTCTGTCTCCAGCACAGTGCAGGCTTGTACCTTCTTTCGAAATGTTAAGATGTTGCCGAAAAAAGCAATGGCTCCTCGTGCGGTATGTTCAGCCGCTTCGAATAGCCGAAGACGACAAACTTAGTGTATTTCAAATTTGAACAAAAAAACGCTAAAGCGCGAGACATCTAGAGAATCACTAGCTGAAAGCGCTTACAGTACAACTAAAACGACAAAACTGTGAGAGCAATACAAGCAGACGCAACTGAAAAACGCCGCAAAAGAAGATGAAAATTGCCGGGATGAAGAAGACAAGAAAGATTTCGAAAATTCCTGGCTTCATCGTCGACGCACGTGAACCACGTTTACCTATCGCAGGTCGGCTACTCCGTGCTGTTGCAGCTGTTAGCTGTGTGCACAACACTAAGTACATAGATGTGTAGGTGAGCGTGAAGTAAGTGTAACGATGGGCCCAGTGACGTTTATTTTAGGCATTTCAAGATAAGATGATCAACCACAACGAGAAAAGCTAAAAAAACCTGCAAAAAATCCAATAATAAATCAAAACCGTAACAAGTCTCTTCTGATTGATTGCTTTTCTGCATGACCTACTACGGGCTAGTGCTTCCGTCAGCGACATGCTGTCGAAATTCCACTTTTTAACTTTACCGCGCCTCTTTACTGCTAACCAAATTACTTTCTTCGGTTCGGTTGCATCAAAAACATTGCCTTCTCGGCGACCCGCAGCGGAATCGAGAGGAACTTCAGGCGCAAATCAAGCAACGATACACCCATGTCGATTACGTAATACGTCTTGTCTGCACGCACGGCAGAAACTGGAACGTTTTCAGCAACGTCGCAAGCGTGAGCTTTATCTCCGTGAGCACAAAGCGCGTTTCGATGCAGTTTCTGAAGACAATGTTGGCATGAAAGGAGGGCGCAAGTAAAACGTTTTCACTGCATAAACGAAAATCTCGGGTCTTCATCCACCGGGCTTCTGAATCGGTAGTTACCCTACCGTGGTTCATAGCCAAACCGCAAGAACGTGAGCCGATTGCGTCTCTCTTTCTCTTGGCCGGCAAACTAGAAAGCAAAAAAGACCGTTGACCAATGAAAACCATCAACAACGCGGTTTAAAGCTGCAAGACCAAAAATACCTGTGAGGATTGAATGTATCTGGATTCGCGTAGTATTCCTTCATGTAGTGAATCGCGTAGACTGGGACGGCAACCTGAATCGATATGCAGTGCAGGCACAATTCCACTTAAGACTGCGTGTGCGAAAACTTCCCAGTCGAATTGTGCAAGATGATAGCCTTAGACCGACCATTGTCAGGCTTGGAATTTTTAGAGCTTAAAGATACCCTCAAATTTATTCAAAAAATGTCGCCACTCACGCGCCAACTAATGACTGCATATGACGCATTGTACGTCTTTTGGCGATCCGCTTTCGGGCTCATTGGACACTGCGCTTTGCATTTCAAAAACGAAGTCAAATGCCAACAACTCCGCGTCCAGGCGTTGTCGGATTTCCACTGTGCCACAGACGCAAGCAACAAAAGCAATCATGTTTCAACGTTCCATTAAGTTGATAATGTGCCTACCTTCCTACCTACCTGCCTACCAAAACATGAACAAAAGCAAACAGCTTTTTTGCTTTTCACCACTAAAGCTAATGAATCAACCAAAATTTATTACTCTGATTTACTTCGGATGTAAAGATCGCTCGAAGACCGTTTCATTTTTTGCGTCTAGTAACACGCTTTAGATGTTCCAGCCCACAACGTCCACCAAACCTGAGCGCATGCAAAGTTGCATTCAAAATATGCAGAGCCAGCCAATATAAATGTAGTTTAAAAAATTCTCGACGACGACCGTCATACGCGTTTTAAACTTTGTCGAACATCGAGCTATCTCGTCGAGCGCATCTTTTAAGTTGTTCTCTTGTTCGGTTTCTCGCATCAAACCGCGTCGAATGTCGTCGAGACGTTCAGCACCTTTTTCTCCGAGCGTGTCGGGTATCGTTCGTCTCAAACGACATCACGGAGCTAAACTTCTTGTACGCCGTCATGTGCTTGCCATTGGAGTCCGGTGACCTGCTCGCGCTGTACGGTGAGAAAATCGATGACGTCATCGATTACGTCATGAACTCAACTAGCTTCACAGCACAGATCAGCGGGGCGCTGCTTTAAGTTTAGTGAAAAAATCGTTGAGCAGCGATAAAGAAGTTTACGCGAAACTTGCCCCATACTACCAGTTCGATGCGTCTAACTGAGAAATATTCAGGGAGAACGAGGTTGTTCTTCTGGCCATCACAACGGCGGTGACTGCCCGACTCGCCGATCTCAAACCAAACGTTATTCCAGTGCTTCAAGCTTGGCAAAGCGAATCGGTTGAAAAGCTCCACGACACATACGTCCGAAAGGGGACAAATTTCAGCGCCTTGCTCGAACTCATCTCTCAGGTATCGTGCGGGCTTTTTCAAATATGCATCGTTTGTTACTCGTCGACCCTTTACAGCGGCTTCTTCGTGGACATACTTACAACTATTCCGAACGTGCCCGCCCCTTAGCTTTCATCTCAAATGAGCACGGCAGAAAGAAACGCATTTGCTACCGGCTCTGCAAATGGCCAGACTTCCCGTTCGTGCTTAACTGGGCCTTTGACTCAGTCACTCTCATGATGCATGCAATGACGCAACCACTGCATCATGAAGCCCATACAAAGTAATGCTTTAAATCCTGGAATCTCAAAAGAATCGAACTACTGTACACGTAACGTCAAGGCAGTCACAAGTTAAGCCAGAGGCAGCATAGTATTACGTGCTTCAGGGCGGCGTAAAAACCACTTATGACAAAAACCACCGATGACAAGAGATTTTGAAGCATAACGCAGGGAGATTCTACACACCGTCAACGTTTGAACATTCGAAAATGAAGTAAAAATTTCAGCCCGCTAGCCGTCTTCTCTCGAAAGCCATCGTGCACACGACGAATGGACGAAGGAACGAACGGAGGAACAAGTAAGCCGGCAAAGGCGAAGAGCATTTTGTTAGGAAACAAAAAACGTTCTGGAACATGGACGACAACAATCTCGGCTTAGCAGATCTTCAGCAACGCGAAAGCCGACGCTTGATGCAGGTATTGATGCGCGAATAAGCCGACATGACATTTTTTGCGCAAGGGGATAATCGACTGCGTATGTCGAGACAAGACACTTTTTGTGCGAGATGCGTGAGGAGGGGCAAGAGGGGACAAAGGGAAAAGGGTGAATGCAGTATGACCCGCTAGCTTTTGCTTACGCGCTCCAGGCAGGATGCAAAAAGAACAAGTGTGGGGCAAATAATTTTCTCGTAGCAAACTCGCTTTCGACTATAAAGCTGCTTGTTTTTAAAAGCAACATGTACTTCATGAAAATTACAACCACAACGCACACACTAATATACACGTGCTTTACAAACGACTACTATTTAGTATTATGAGAGATTGTGCTCATCCGTTGAATATTCTGAGTGGCTATAACGGCGTTACCGGGGCTGAGCTTCCCATGATGTGGCGACGGTTACCAGTAATACGGCTTGCTGCAAACGACGTCTATGTGCGAAAGAGTGCTTGAATCTTCGCACGCAGAACGCCGTTGAACAGAATCAGAAGGAGTGCGTTGTTCAACAGGATTAGCATGTACACGATGTCGTCGATGAATGAAGCGACGACGCTGTTGTCGAATGGTACAATGTAGCCGTAGAAAAAGGCGTCGTCGAGAACCACGGTTAGCATATGAACGCACGCCTGAAACGGCGATTGGAAGCACATTCGGCTTGCATTGTCTTAACACACTTCAGCTTACTGCGTACATGTAACTTGAAATATAACCACCCTGAATCACCAATACTCGTTGCCGACGATGCATTCCAGCCGCATTGCCCGTAAGACTTTGCTTGCGACGCTTCCAGATCGTGACGAATGTGATCGTGTAGAGGAGACTCGAAATGATCAGCATGACGGCGTCGGTGCACATCTGGACGTACCCGAGAATGGGCAAAAGCGCGGAGGTGGACCACTCGGCGGCCATGCCCGGAATGTAGAACATTGGGATAAGTAGCGAGTAGGTGGGTAAGGCTTAGATCCACGTCGCGGCGAAGACGACGTACGCTAGCCTTCCACTCGCCATCCTCATGTAGGTCGTGTAGAAGCAGACGGCGATGAAGCGATCGCTAGCGATTGCGAGACCGCTTGAGACCTCGATTGGCCCTCCGATTGAGGTGATTCCCGTGATCAGCTTGTTGGTAAGCAACGAAACCGGGCAGCTGTAGAGAGCGTTGCAAAAGGCGTTGAACACACCGTTGTAGGCGAAGTCCAGGAGCTCGCCGATGGCAAGGCTCACGATGTACTTGTAGTAGGGCGACGAGAGCTCTGCGCGATTTTTCGCCATGACGACAATGATGAGAGCGTAGAGGACGAGCGTGGCCGCGAAAATGGTGAAGAGATTCGACTAGATAAGCGCATTGAAGCCCACGGTCAGCATGTCGTCGTAGTAGTCGAAGGTTGGGTTTGTGGAGTGCATTCTTTTTTCTTTGCTCGACTGCATTTTAAGCAAAGGAATAATCAAAGTGTTCTCATCAGCTGAGCTCACAGCTTCTACGTGGAGAAAGCATTGTCGGACGCTCTTATTGGAGTAGCCCGATGTGCCTTTTTTGGCTGCTGGCGAAATGCTTAGTTATGAAAGGGTGCACGTCGTCGTGATGAGATGCAGATTCAAAACATGACACATGACACGATTTAATATAGTTAGCACGATAGTGAAATTGCTTTTGAAGCAAGGAAACCCAAAGTTCAAACGCCGCAAGAGATAAGCAGGACGCTGTAGAGGTAATGGTCGAGAGAATTGTCGTACTCTTTTGCCCACGAAGATGTGTCATTTGAAGATATTAGTGAGGCTATCTTCTGCGTAATCGGGTACGATGGATTTTTTTCCGCAAAGCAGAACTGTTGTGCGTTCACGTGCGCAGCTTCAAATTCCGAGCACATTCGGCGGTGACGACACGAGTGGAGGCAGCAGCTGCAAAAACCGATCAGACGGCGAACGGCTTCGAACGGCACATGGCAGCAACGAGCAACCCACGTCCCCCGGGCAGCTGCTTCGCTGCTCGACTGTCGCCGTTACCCGACGCCGCCGTTCTCATTATGTGAATTTCACGCGATCCTGACACGCAGTGTGTGACAGTTTTGCATCTCATTAGGTTTGTACACTAGTTATTTTTGCGAAAAGAAAAGGTGCGTTGTTCCAGGGGTCCCGGAAGGAAAAGGAAAAGAAAAAATACTTGTTCAAGTCTTTGGAAAACGGGAAGGAAAACCATGCAGCATCATCTCTTTAAAAATAACCTGTACGGACGACTGATCGTTGTCACACTGACATCAGTTTATATTCGATTTCTCGCTTTGTTGTAGTTTTTTTGCATCTTGTCTGGAGCGCACAGCGCGTGAGAAAAAGAATAGTTAACTGGTCAAAGGTACTCTTCGGCTCTGCCAGGTCTACTTGTCCCTAGAAATGGGACGAATCGCAGTCTGTCCTCTCATTCCTCTGACATGTTTTCGTTGACAGGCACAGAATAGACGACGATTTGCTGAAGCTCATGAAATTTTATATAATTTGATGCGCTTATCTCGGTACCCGTTTATCTCAACGGCTCTCATTCAGCTAGCAGTCATTTGCGAACGAAAAATCCACCTATGCCCTTTCACTTTTCAGTGGATCAATCAGATCGTCAACGAGTCGTCAACGTAAACTTTGGCATACACGGTGTTATCGCGCCTACAGCCGACCGCTGTTACTGCAGCATTGTCGGCGACGAGACACCGGTGGTGGTCCTAAAGTTTTATCGCTCGACGCGTCTGCAGGGAACGCGCTTCGACTGGAGCGCCTTCCGCTCTTGTCCGACAATTCGCCGAAATTCCGCATCACTCAAGCAGCGAACGCCTTGCTCGGAGACTTCGTTGTAGCCTTGATGGATGCGATGAAGCCGATACGTCGTCAGACTTGTCTCGGCGAAGAGGTCGCTTCGCAGGTGGCAGCAAGCGAGATTGGGCACCTCTAGGCCGCCGTTCACACACCCATAGACGACACTCACAAGCGCCTTGCTGCATGCGATTACGGTACAAATGGCACCGGGAGGGCGGGTGAAGCGATGGCACTTTCAGCGAATCGGTATTATTATCTACAGAAACTTGACGAATGGATAGCGATGTAGGGACAACCTACTATCACGTAAACAGCTACACGGTCTGTCGCTGTTCGGAGAAAAGAATGCGAACGGTCAGTCACAAGCCAAAAAATTTCGGACTTTTCAGTAGCTAACAGAAAACCTTGTGATTTTCATCGACACACCACCACGCCTTTGTCAATCGTTTGGAGTAATAATCACTTGCAATTTCGCCGAATTGCATGTGGAGATTCATTTATCATTCGAAAGGCGGCACAACATTGCCCATAAATGACGTCGTGAAACTCGGCGAGTTTTTTATTATTTTTTTATCGTCCCGTGGCCATTTTGACTTGCTACCTATGTGGTATTTTTGCACTCTGGTCTTCAGTTGAGACCATTTCCCAGACTTCTCCACCTTACTTAGCCAATGACGTAATATCTGCACGTGCCTCCACATATCATAGCACAACAACACGTTAGCAGCATTCCCTTATAATAGTTGCTAAATAGCTTGCTTCATCTGAACGAAGCGAAGTGGTTGTTTGCGATGACGACGGCGGCGAATAGCAAGCAAATTCTGCGTTTGCTGTGCTGTCTCTACACGAAACAGGCCACCACTTCCATTGAGCGTGAAAAATGGGGAGACGCGACTTCAATTCACTTCTCCTGTACAAAGGGCTCGCTTAGACTGCCGATCACTGCACCGTGTCTACTACATACTCGTGTGCTTGCTTGCTAGGCGGCTGAAGCGATCGAGTGAAGAAGCTCGTTTTGAGTGCCTACACTTGCACTTTGTGGCCCTAGCGCACACTGAGTACTACATATTACTTGCGTGCTTGCGCGCTTTAAAGGCGGCCAACTGCGTGGCGCATCGTTAACTTTTAAAAAAGATATGGTGGTCGCGCTACGCGCAATCGCAAAAAAACTCAATTGAGTTTTTTTTTCAAACGAGTAGTCCCGACGCACTCGACATGATCAAAAGCAAACTTTAACGTTACGGTAGCGCGATCACGTTCACATTCGCAACAGCACATCACATGAAAGCTACTGTTGCCACAATGCCAAATCGGCGTTTCACAGAAGAAGCTTCACGTTGTCGTGAACACTCCACATTCTTTGTCAGGATGTTTACGGTTCATGCTGAATGACCGGCGACTGCTTCATGGGCAACATATCCAGCAAACGCGAACCAGACGAAGCGTACTTTTTGCATCCACACGACCCTGGATTAACCGGAACGCAAATGGCACCAGGCTTCCACTTTTCGCATTCGGCGTCTCCAACGCAGCCAAGAACAGGCTTTTTCGTACAGCGAGGTCCCGTCTGCGAGTGTGTAAGAACGACAAGCGTCGACGCCAGCGCAAGGGCGAGAGTCGCGGAGTGCATTTTTTAGAGTATTTTTTTTTGGAAAATACCGATCACAAACTAAAACACAGCTGCAGAGTTGATCGAGTCAACGATGTGAACGCAAAAAGTTTGGCGAAGCGGAACACACGCGGCTTCGTTTTGCACTACGTTTACGTAAGCAACTTTAGGCATCATGTCACGTCAGCATAAAGTACAGCTCTTTATCTTTACCACCTTGAACAGGTTGATGGCATTACACTTGCGTGCGAATTACAAATCGTCTTCGTTGTAGCTGATAAGTCAAAGGTTTTTGATCGTAAAACAATGCGGAACCGAATCTTCTGTGCATCCGCTTAGAGATTCATACCGACAGCTAGCCGAAGGGTTTCAACGCCCTGTTACAGTAGCTACTTTTGAGAATACATAATAATATACATTAGAAATGTCGTTTTGGTGCACGCAATTTTTTACCGTTTTCGCCTAGGCACTTCCACAAAAAATTTCAGCTCACTAGCCCGCTTATTTCGAAGGTTAACATGCTTAAAAACAGACGGATGCATAGACGAACGGACAGATAGGCCTCATTGCTTAAGGCCCATTGGCGTCAGTGGGCCTAAAAACCATATTCTAGACTGTTACTGTATCACTAAACAACTAGTCAATGTCGTTTTCGTACTATTTAGCACGCAATAGTTCGTAGACATCGATGTTTAGTACATCTTTTTCGAATTCGAAGCCATCAGCGCGAAACAGATGCGAGGACTTCCATCCATAGTTTTCGAGAATGGACTCGAAGGCTGCAACGATTCCATAACGCTGAATAAATTTGATGAGAATACGACCGTTCTTTGACGTAAACGTTTCAGCCTATTTCAGAAAATGCTTCGGCACACTAATACTCTTGAACATATTTGATGCGGATTTGGCTCTGATCCGCTGCAGACCTCTTTTTAATTTATTGCATATTTTTCATAGGTTTGTTGTAAATACCTTATTTTTTGGAGTAACTCTCGGGGAGTTATATTTAAAAGCCACCAAGCGGAGTTCTTTGAGGAAAGGAGTAATTCAAAGAAATACTATATCGCAGATTTGTTTTGGAATTGTTGTAGATAGTCTAGATTGTCTATGCAAGATAGTCTACCTTAAAAACTAGAGGTCGCTATTTAGCATACCTACCTCTTGGGCATAACGGTGAAGGAGCGTGTAGAACGGATCGGTGACTGCTTCATCCAGAAAACTGCCCGAAATGCCGGAACTCTTCACAGTGAGTTCCGCATGAAGGACGGGCCAATCAAAGTAAACGACGTCGAAGGTCTTTTCGTTTCCATCAAATGCGCTGAACATGTCGCTCATGACGGCCGTGTATCGATCGCTGACGCCATTTCGTTGCGCGTTTAGGTTCGCAAGCTTCACTGCGCCGGTCATAATGTCGGCGCCGACGACCTCAACATCGCGGCAACCGTACGCGACCAAAATACCGTGGATGCCCGTTCCGCAGCCAAGATCGAGGAAGCGAACGGGCTTCTTGTTCGAAGACATCGCGCCCACTATTTCGACCAAGTGCGACGCAATCGATACGTAATATTTGTCGTTCGCTGTGCCGAACAACGCTGGCGAGTAGACGCCGCTCTCGGCGATGAATTTGAGGCCACCGATAGTGTATTCCTCCTGGTCGTCGATTAGCCTCGGCTTCCAGTTGCTTTCGGTCAGCTCAGGCTTCCAGTCCGATTGCCAGGTTTTTCTAGCCTCTTCCATCGGTTCGAGTCTTCCTCGACTGGGTCAAAATGTTTGAAAGTTCGCCAAAGCGATGGGATATAACAATTTTCTTCACGGCAGAAGCGGAAATTTTACTCGTAAAGTTACGTCGTCGTGCTCGACGAGACAGTGATCAATTTGCGTCAGCTTATCGGGTGCGAATGTCTTCTGACACCTTGGCCGGTTTTTTTCTGTGTTCAACAACACGCTCGTGTCACTGCCGACATTCGGGTCGAACGTTAGAACGTGGCCTGTTCGGGGGGACGTAGCGCACAACGAGAAGATATCGTCAAAGGTAGTTCAGAATTCGAAAACGCAAATTCGGAATTTTACACCTCGGTGATATCCTTTTACAATAGGATTACGATAGTGCAGTATGTGCTTCGTGTGCAAAGGCTTCAGAAGACAGGTCAGTCTCATTGATTCATGCGCGGCTGCGGGTCGACGACAAAGCTTGTCGCTTTATAGGCGAAAGAAAGGCGTTGAAGCGGGCTGTGTCTCAATGCAGCTTGAGAATAAACAAGTCGGATGTACCGATCCAAAGTCCTACTTACGCGTTTGCAAACAGAATCCTCTCAAATAAAAAACTATATGCAAGATTTTTGGAAATAAAAAATTGGCTGTGCCGCGAGCACATTTTTCAGAAATCTCAGTTGCCTTTTTTGCAGTTTTTTGAATTTTTCATTTTTTCCAGTTTTTCTTAATTTGTCCAATTTTTCAAAATTAAAAAAATTTATCTTCATAACGGCAGGATGCGTTTCGATTTTTCAAATTTTGACATTTTTTAGGTTTTTATGAATTTGACTGATTTTTCAGAATTGTCAGAACTTTTTATTTTTTATTACGGTAGGATGTCTATTGTAACATTTTTGTAACGGCGGGATTCCTTTTTCAGTTTTTGTAATTTTTACGTTTACCTGTTTTTTTTTTAATTTGTTCCATTTTTGAGAATTTTTTTAATTTTTATTAAGGGAGGACGCTTTTTGGAACATTTTGTAATGGCGGGATGCCTTTTCAAGTTTCTCGAATTTTTGAATTTTTGCGATTTTTCAGAATTTTTTCGATTTCTTGTAACGACAGGATGCCTTTTGTATTATGTTCAGAAAAATGTTCTGGAAC
>JAQGBB010001471.1:0-13367 GCA_034691745.1 Prismatolaimus dolichurus
CGCATACGACCATTACACCCTCCATGCTTTGAGGAGCAAAACGAGCTACTACACGACTGCGTAGACAAAGTATTACTCGCGCAGTTTGTTTTACAAATTTCACTAAAATTCCCTACTTGACCCTTTAATGAGTGCGTCCGTCGGAG
This sequence comes from Prismatolaimus dolichurus, assembly GCA_034691745.1. Taxonomy (NCBI): domain Eukaryota; kingdom Metazoa; phylum Nematoda; class Enoplea; order Triplonchida; family Prismatolaimidae; genus Prismatolaimus; species Prismatolaimus dolichurus. Next base: position 147 of record JAQGBB010001471.1, read on the forward strand.
GTGGGAAGCATGTGGTAGCAGCAAGCTGAGTGCAACGGCAAGCCCATCTAATTACAGTTCCAAACAGTCCCTCTCTAGCAGCCCGTCGTCGACGGGCGATTTTTTACTAGTGATTTATTGGCGATAAGCGCACGTGATTATTGCGCGGGATATCTGTGCACGAAACGAGCAAAAATCTGCGAGCGCACACGTCACAATGGTATGCACATTAAGTTCGGGTGGCGGGAAGTCGAGGGCATGTTGAAACCGTCTGCCGCCGTTGCGCGCAGACAATCTTCTGCGAGATTTGTGGCATTCTCGGGTGGGACAGCAAGTGCGCGAAGGCCATCAGAGATGTTCTTGAAAATGCTGTGACAAAGAGTGACGATGACACCTGCATGCCCTGTGATGAATCTTGTAGCTATCCATCAACAGAAAACAAAGCAGATTGTCGACGTTTCGGCAATGATAATCAACTTTGATACACTGACGCTCATCTGTATTGCTTCGCTGATAAGTTCGACGACAACGACACACGTCATCTTTGCTGCCAACCACGCATTGAAAGGGCCTTGCTATTTTGGCGAGGACGCAGATCCACAACTGATGGAATCTATCGGAGCGAAAAGGGATCTCACCTGTGGTGGCTACTCTACTGCCAACACTCCGACACAAGTATTCCGTGTGAACGGTTGAGACGTTCGACATTATTTCTGGATTCTGGACAAACTGGAGACACATTGTTTCGAAGTGGTTTCTGTGTCTAGTTCCGAGGATTATCTCAACAAGCCGTACTTTACATATAAGACTGTCTGGACATGTCAAAACATGTGTGAACAAAAGAAAACATGATGTGTGGAAGGAGTGCCAGAAAACCTGCACTCGCCTACAAAGGCGTCAGAACACTGAAAGCATGTTACGACTAAAATCAGCTTTCTCAAATATTGCGAGTATACATACGTGAAGTTTTCATACTTCGCTCAAATTATGGTGGCAGTGTTAATGACATACAATCAGGTTTTCTTAAACATTAAAAGTATCCGAAAATTTTTTCAGCCGCTTAGACCTATCGTAATAGCTGCGCGCAACGCGTGAGCCTTTTTATATGAGTTAAAAGATGCGGCAAAACTGAGCGAAAACCGCGCCCGACGAAACAACTCTTGACAAATTACGTTTTTGGGTCAAATTACTATTTTCAACAGTCTCAGAAATTTACGTGTAAATGGGCCTAATAAGAGTTTGTAGACGGTGCGATGAACTATGTTGGTGTGATGCTCAAATGTATTCTAGAGTGTTCTATTACAATTTTTTGCGCATTCTACGCGCATGCGCAGGCAGTTAATGCATTCAAACGAAAGCCCGTGCATTTACTCTTTTTTACTCCGTAAAATCGTAAACCAAGACTTGACTATGCTTCGACTGGTCGCATTTGCGTTTGTTTGTTTGCCTGGGGGCAGGATGCTTTTTCAGCTATGCCGATTTCCTTGTTCACACCTGCTTGGCAACAACACGTCGGGTGTTATACCAATATTTCAAAAACTGTAACGCACTGCGTAAGATTGATGCATTTTACTAAATAGATTCGAGATTGTGTTTTGAAATAGGTGGAAAGTGCAGCAAGTGAATCTCAGTTCGCTGTTGAAATGATTTGAGAAGTAGTGCAAACACGCGCGTGCCAGCACTGCAGAAATGAAAGCGCAAGAGATGCCAGAATTTGCGACCGTTGGTGTCCAATGTTTCGTTTGTTATACGTCAGCTAATCATTGTTCTTGGTTTATAACTGGAACAGAAAGCTGACTGCCGTCAGATTTACCACCTTACTGTAAAGTGCGAAGGCTCAACAGGCAAACAGCGATTGCATACAAATAAAAATGACTATATACAAAATGCCACATGGTTTACCTGTAGAATCTACGGTAAACGTAATGCCAGGAGTTCTAGATCGCGAAAGCACAAAATGATTTCAGAACATTACACATGAAGACTGCAATTCTGCGAGAATATGAAAAATTTCATTGCAAGCTTCTTTCGATTTTTAAGAAACTCGCTCCTGCAGAAAGTAATTTTTTTACGAATTTTATTTAAATTTCTTTGGCTGTGAGAACTTAAAATTTTTATAAAAAGCACATAGACTTTAAAAAGTATTTGTCTGCGAAAAAATAAAGTGGCAGCAAGCATCTTTTACCTAAAACGCCCCAGCACACATCGGAAAAGTTTTTGCGTAAATTTGAAAATCCCAGAGAGTGAAAATTTGTCTTATTTTAATGCCATTGTCTGTTATCGACGACCTGCTTTGTGAATATATTGCAAGGATTCTCAGAATCTAAGATAGCTGTTTGCACGTTCAAAAGCCACGGAGTTTACGGAGACTCAATTGGTAGACCATTCGTCGACTTATGCACCATCTTCGGGGACTGCGGATAAACGAAAGGCGGCGAACTTGGCGAATCACGTTTGACGCTGTTCAGCGACGTCTCCTTGTCGTCGCTGAGAAGCTGAATGTTCTTCTTCAGTAGATCCTGACTAAGTTGGTCCAGCCGGCGGGTAAGCTGATCTATGCGCTCCTGCTTTAGATCAACCAGCTTCTCTAGGTGATCGATACGCGCTTGCGTCATCTGTGCACATCGAAACGAGCGAGTTTGATGATTGTCCACGTGACAACGCAAACATATTTAAGTCACATTGTTTGAAACTGACAGAGTAGCTAATCCGATGATTAATTAAGCGTGCAGTTATAGGAATTCTAAGTTCTCTCCTGCACGATTTCGAATAGCTAACTTTCGACTGACATACTTGAATAATTTCGTCCTTTTTCAAGATCGTCTGCCTCGCTTCGTGCAGAAGCTTTCCCGGAACCAGATCTTCGGCACCATAATATGGCGACGCGTCAGCGGTATCGTGAGCCACATTTGCTCTGTACGTAGAGATTTTAGGCTCAAGAAAATTCGTAAAATAAAATTTGTTTTTGCAACTTTCGGCCCTACCGGTGCCGTGGACTTGCAGAAGTTGCTCGGCTGCTGTGAGACGGGAAAGACGTCGGCAGACAGGCCCGACGGAAGCTACCTGCTCCGCTAAAGCTCGAAGCGCTCTCTTCTGTTGGACTTTCGCCGTTGTTTAGACTCAAAAGACTTCCATCTAGAAGCGCAAAATACTAGCTTCATTTTAGAATCACTCTAGGATGCTATCTTGACTTTGCTGTAATAAAAAATTTTTTTTATCGCATATTACTTGAGATGATATTTATTGATAACGAGAGCAGAATGAGTTCTCATTATAAGCAATAATGGATTACAATAATGCATATTTTCTAGGAACATTTTTTCCGATCGATGGTGATACATGTGAAGCCGGAAAAATAAGAAATAATTTTCTCATCCTTTTGTTGACGTTGGAAAAAATTCAATATTTAGACACTTTACTTCGAGATGCACTCGCACAACGAATGCGCCTCGACGTGCGCTCCAGTTGGCTCAACGCAAGATCGATCTTGATCCGCAGGTTGGTCAAGAAGAACTCGATCGCTCCCGGTTTGCACATGATGATCTGCTGAATGACATTCGTAGATATATGGAAGTTGAGGCGTGAAAGCACTTTTCTAAAACGAGAAATCGACGTCAATAGTTAACACGTGGATACGACGTAGACGTAGACTTGGAGTCCAAATCTACGTTATTATGGCATTCAGTTGCAGCTGCCACGTCGAGAATAGCAACTTTTTATTTTACTGTTCACGATGAAAAGTCGGGAAATACTGCCAGTAAATATTCCACTTCAGCGAATTGAAATTTTGAGCAGCTTAGGAAAAAGCGAGAAATTTTGAGGCAAAATAGTGAGATATTCGATGGAAGCAATTGATTGAACTTAGCCATTTCAGCACTAGTGATATTACTTCAGAAGTTCGTCATTTTGTGCATTATTAAAGGAGGCAACCATGTGACAATACTTTAGACTGGACTACACCAGCAACAGATTGAGCCAGATGTCAAATCTTATGCCTTCCAAGCATTTGAAGGTGCAGCATGTGAGCGGAATTTGCTGACAAGTGATTTTTACGTCACTTTCCAATTTACATCTAGAGCTCCACTCTAACCGGTGCTAAAGCTTACTTGTTTAACGTATCCCAATTGTAGCGTTTATGAATCGAAGCGTTCGCGTGAACGTAGTTATACATGTCGACGTAGGTCGGCAGGAAGTGCGAGATCAGTTCAGCAACCAAAACTAAAAATAAGCAAAATTTAGAAAAATTCAGCGAAATTATTTACAGCCAAAAAACTTCACCAAAACAAAATTTATGAAATCGCAAAAATACCAACCTCCGTCTGAAAATTCTCTCGTCATTCCTTTCCACGGTTTCGAGAAAGGCACGAGCGAAAGCCATTTTTGTAGCTCGTCGAGCGACGCATCGTCCAACGATGGAAGCGACATTTTCAGAGATCTCGGTTCAGCTAAAAAAGAACACGTTTAGCTCTTCGAGGAGAATGCAACTTCAGCCATTTTTCTCGATTAGTGCCCACGCACAAGAAACGTCTGCCCACGACGTTTCTAATAAACTAAATGTGGAGGTCGCACAAGCGAGCTCGCTTGGCTTAATCATTAGAAGCATGGGAAAACACAGCCGACCGCTCTTGGCAGCACTCATTCGAGCACCGACAAGTGCAGCATGAGAAGACGCGCGACGTCGCCGGCCACGCATGTGTGCCTTTTCTACGTATGCATACGATTAAGCAGCCAACGAGCTGCGCGGCGAGGGCATTATTGTCGTCAGTCAATGAATGTGGCTAACATGAAGCTCGAGAAGAAGTCGATGCCTCTATGGAAACAGATGTAAACGCGGCTGCATGCTTCGCCAAACTTCAACCCAGCATGTGCGACGTAAAAGGAAACTCGCGTAAATAGATCAACGTTTCGCCCCCTTTCCCGTCGCATTATGGCCGAAGGAGGCCGCTTCCATATCGAGCATGCGTGAGCGGGTTTTAGTTAGCTTAAAACTAAACTCGGCGTCGCGTGCATTTGGCGGGAAATTTCATTTTCTAGCCCGGATGGCGCGGAGCGTATGACGTACGCGCGCAACGGATATGCTCGCGGACACTGCTTTCTGTTCGGAATCAATATTGATAATTGTAGGCATTGCCAGAAGGAGCCGAATCGCGTGAAGCGCGCGGTTGCGCATTCAATTTCCCGTGCAGAGAGAAAATTAGCTCGGAAATGCGTAACGTTAAGCGGCAAAATTGGAGAAATTTAGCTCATTTGAGGAATCTGAGGGAATCGAATAAAGCGCACAGATTTTGCGAACGGGTCCACAGCAAATTCTTTAAAACATCAGAACGCAGAGCTGTCAGCGATGGTACAATTTTAAAATATAAATAATGTTTTACAAGCGCGTCAAGGGATTGACGCTCGCAACCACGAAGAAAAAGTTTGTCGGTGTGGCCAATGTTGTTTGCACTTTTGCTCATTATTTCGGGCTATAAACCGTCTGCTGAAAAATTTAAGATGTTTGAACGATATAGTTTAGAGGCTCATTAGTGAATACTCATCATATGTAGGACTACGTTTCGACTATAAAAAAATTACTAAGGCTGTTTTCTACCGATTGAATCTTCTCGCTAAACTACAAATTCTAGGTAAATGTGCGAACATGATGTGGAATGTGCACACTCCGGTTGTGGTAAGTTTCTCTAAAAGTGTTCGTCGAGAATGCTACAGTGATGAAAAGAGACACCAACGGACACGAAATAAGTATTTTTCTGAATCAATACCATGAGATATGAAATTAATTAACATACTAGATCAATTGAATCAAACGAGCTGCTGCAGAGCGACACTGCAGAGTGTTGAAGCTAACATAAACTGAGCTAAATTTTTCAAAAGTTTGCGATTTTTCCGATTTTTTCCAAATTTTGCTATTGGGTCGTTGTGGGTAGGACAAAGTCGGTGGGGAAATATTATTTCCGCGAAGTAAACTTTAAAAGCTTTATTTTATAGTATAAAGTGATTTAGACACCAGCGGGTGAAAAAGAGATCCATGATTGATGAGGAAGCAAAAAAAACTTCAATAAATCACTGAAACCGTTTTCGTCTATTGGTGTTACATCTTCGATGCATTTGCCAATTGATACTTGTTTGATTAATTAAAGTTCTCTAGTAAACTTCAGCAGTTTGAAATACCAGCATTTGGTCACAGAAGCCGCAAATGCTCGGACAAGCTTATGAGAGCATGCCGTTCATTTGCAGCAAAATATGTGTATAGCAGCCCGTACACGTCGTATCAATTGCAGATTCTTATATAAAGCTCGCTAAACCGACCAGAAATTTTTCTACAGTGTCTATACGCAAGGTTTACTGTAAGCACCCAACTAGAGCCGCTTTTATTTCTCGCCACCTCGAGAGAACAAGTAGACGAATTCGACAGATTTCCACGTCCCGGCACACCCGTATCAAACTCCGCACTGCACCGGATGCGACCAGCTCACAGCTATTTGTGTTCAGCACATCGCATTTCCATCTCCTTTGCCGCCATACAACGTTCCGTAAAGCGGCTTTTCTGGTGGTTTCGCGCCGCAAACATTAGCTTCTCAAGCTTGCTAAAATCAGTTGGCGCTCAATTTTGCGCCAAACTCGGCTTCTCAGTCGGTCTTCAACTATTTGTAGGCGAAAAAGACGAGTTCGCCGTGCATGCAGGCAAATATCATCGGGTTCACCTACGACTACGTGGAGCTGCGGTTTAGCAATACCTCGCTGACGTTCGTCGATCCTTCGAACTATGCCATAATCTCCTGGGATGCACAGGTGGATTCAAGGCAACTGCTGTTCATCGATTTTAGCGGCACGCCGCAGACGGTCTGGGAGAGAGAAAACACATTGATAACGGCGTCGTATACGAAAATGCGCGGCGATCGACGTGTCGTTTCGCTCTGAATATCGGCTCTGTTCAAGCGAACGGAGGAGAAGTAGTCGCAGCCGTGCTTGAAATTGATGTCGCTTTACGATTGAAAGCAGAGGTGCTACATTGATCGTTTTATTGAGCAGTGCGGCTGCTATCCGATCTACTTTGCTGCTGTATACGAGTGGAAATCGCGAGCGATCGAAAAGTGCCCATACCGGCAAATGATAAATTTTTGCATTCAAATTTTTTTTACAGAATTGGCAAAAAATCTAAGTTGAATACAATAATAAAATAGTCGGTCTAAAAAAATTTCAATAAATTAGTTTAAAATTTATTGAAAAATGACAGTAAAAAATTCAAAAAAATTGCGACAATAAAATGTGATATTGTAATATATATGGCTACACATAAAATATGTTCTATGGTGTATTATTAGACCCACTGCAAATAAAAGTTGGAATTACAAAAAACGGATTTTGAACTAGGAAAATGAAACTTTTCGTTCAACAAGAGCGCGTTCGTCGTCGGTTTCCTTCATTGACTACTTGAAGAGCTGCACGCCGATGAACGCGAGCGAAGTGGACACGCTCGACGCCCGTTGTCAGACCGACTGCAGGACGCAAACGTTTTTCACCATCATCGTGCACGAATCGCTGGTGAATGGCAGTTTAAATGAGCTCAAGCTCATCATCCAAACCTTTATGTTCTTGCTCGTTGAGGAGAAGCTCCCGCTGACTTTCGACAGCTTCATTTCTCAGTTCGGTGGCATTCTTGGCCTTTACATTAGCATCTCGTTTGCAGTCCTCGTTCACGTCCCGATCTTCGCGATTTGAAAAGCCGTTTAGCTATGTCAATGGCGCTCTTCAGCACCCATTGCTGATGCTTAACACTCGAGTTCCCCAAAAGTTCGAGCCGTCGAGCTTGCAAGCTTCCCCCCATGTGGACGGCGCTTTCAAGAAAATGAACATCAGCTGTGAACTTTAACTTGCAAAGCAGGCCAGCGTTCAAGCACTTTCGACCGAAGCTCTAGCCCGATTCTTCTTTTGTTCCAAAAGCTTGAAAATAGTTAACCTCAAATATCAATTATCGCTCACTAAGGGATCATCCATATATGACGCTGTCTGAAAATTCAACTTTTTGGACCCCCTGGCTTTCCCTCCCCTCAGCAGGTGACGTCGTCTGGATGCCCTAAAGGGCAAGCCTTGAATTGACTTCTTTGCAATCAACTTTTCATCTAGACTTTGAACACAGCGGGTCGCCCTTCAAAGTATGATTAGCTGACGTGTTTAGTTGCTGATTAACCAAAAGGCCGATCTGTAGTCCCACGGGAAAACACGTGATACCGGTATAATGTGTTTTTTCATGGGCACGATTTTTAGTGACTCGGTCATACCCCCCCCCCCCCCCCCCCATATGTATGCATATGTATGCAAGAAATGGATTTGATCGGCCGCTTCCATTGGGAGTGACTGTGCTCCAAAGATTGCCATTAGGATAAAGTTCGTTCAGCAAAATGTGGAACCGCTCTTCTAATTACAAAAACGCTAAAATTTGACGATTTCGGAAAAGCGCGTTTTTCCTGAATTGTACTTTTGCGACATAATGTGTTTTCCCGTGGGACAACAACGATGATAGCGCGATGTCGCGCGCGCGACAATAATCAACGCGCGCGACGAGACCGCATCGGCGCGAACTGCTGAGGGGATTGTTAGCCAGGTTGCGTCACATTTGCAAACAGGCGTGTCTCGGAGGGCTCCATCCAGAGTTGTTCTCAGCTAAATCTGCGCGACAAGCTTTTTTTCGGCAGACCAGAGACACGCAGAGTGGACGTCGAGACGTGCAAAATTGTTTCGTTTAAATTTGACCATATTTATGGAGATGTCTTTGAGCGGTAGAGAGAAAGGCTTCGGTTTCTATGACGACGATCCTCTTCTTACGTATGCGCACCGTGATCCGCAGCTTACGTCATTGATGAACTTACACTCACAAACAAGAAGCGTTAGATCGGCAAGCGCTCCGCACAACAAATGGATGAGTACGGAACTTTCGGTTTTCTCGTTGCGATCGTTCTGCTCTCACTTTTCTTTTGCGCTTTCTGCATCCTTGCGTGTAAATGCTCGGCTTCAGGCGGGTGCGAATATATTATAACTCAGAAACTTAAATTGGTACATAATTATTTTTAGTTTTTATTATTTAATTTTTTTAAGTGCAGGCAAAATTTAATAAAAGTATTTTTAATAATTTATGTAAACTTTGATTGGAATTCAACTCTTTTAAATTTATTATTGAACTTAAAATTTTCATTCATTCCTTATCAATTCAGTTTAATTAGCGATTGATAGTTTTCTAAGACTTTCTTCAATTTCGCGGAATTTTAGCCACTGGTTCGACCCTGAAACACGAATAATCGCCGTTCCACCTGGCCTCACACTACCACCGCCGTACACGGTGATGCCACCGGATCCGCACGTCACCGTCTGCGATCTTCCGCAGCATAGTCCACCGCCTCAAGATCCCCAGCATCAGCCGCCAATCTATCATACGCACAGCTCTGCATCGCCCTACGGCAGAACTGTCACCGTGTCGCACGAGGCTAACTGTGTTCGGCATCACGGTGCTACCGACAGGGAGTCGCGTCTGACGCCTGTCGACGAGGATCAGTCGGACTCGATAAGCGTAAACTCGTGGAGTCAATCACCCCGAGCGTGGCAAGCAGACCTTGTAGCTCCATCGACAGATCTCCCGCCGCCGCCTTACGAGGAGCAGTGGCGCCCTGCGGCGCTTCGCCGAGCACTGCTGGAGCTGCAACCAAGAGCGGTTCGAAGGCCGACGACACAGTGAAACGCGAAATCCTCTCATATGCAGGGATGAGGTCATCAAACTGATTAATGTTGTCGATGTGGCTTTAACCCTGGTAATTTTTCCATGCCTATTTCGGCAATGTCCTACACAGGCCATATAGAACCCAAAGTCAGTTTTCCTCAAATTACTTTCGCGCCAGGACGCTTTGTGCCGCGTTTTGATTGTTTAACTTTGCACACACCCTTGCCGCTTTAGAGCATTCCACTGCGTTCCATTTTCGTATTTTTTACCGAGTGAAATTATTTGATATAAATGTCCCTGTTCCGATATAGCCGGGTGTAAAATCCACCACGGTCAACAAGTCCACGTATTCACGTGGTCGCTTGTTACGGAGACGAAGGCGGATGTCGAGGACACGTTAGTACACGGTGTTCAGGCGGGTCCAGATGGTGGAACACCCTTGTGTTCCATGGTGTTCCAGACTGTTACAGAACAAAACGCTTATGCCGAGAGCGTTTTTTCGTGTACGCCGTGTGCGACTAAACTTTGCCATTTTTTAATAAATTTTCCTCGATAGATTAAAAATTGCGTCTTTGTAATGCAAAGCCGTATGCAAATGTAAAACGGAAAATTTGAGCTGACGCTGAAACTAAAACTGTTGCAAGTCTACTGCCAAAAATCTTTATACTTTTATATGTAACATAGCACGACGCCGCCTACATAAATGGCAGTAAAAGTCGGAGCATGTTTAAACGCAGTAGAAAACGACGTCGCTGGCGGAAGTTTGACGTCTGCGTTTTTCAGTGGGCACTAGTAAAATAGCTCCGGGCTATTTTTCAATCGCTCCGCTCCGACCGCCCAAATTTTGGTTGCCCCGCTTGCGGCAGCCATTAAAAAAATAGAAGCAAAAATTTAGAAAAAAATATTCTCTCAGTATTACGCGGTGGCGATGCCCAGGCTGAAGCGCGGAGAAATAATTACGCCAACAGCATTGAAAATAATTACGCTATATTTTTCGTATTTTTAAATTCGGTCAAATAAAATATTCTAAGAAATAATAAGAAATATTTTAATAAATCTAAGTTAGACCACTGAGATTTAAAAAATAATTTGCGTTAAAAATGTTTTTCAAACCGAGTAAGCTTTTTACTGGACAAAGCACAAATTGCTGCTACTGTCTGCACAGCATTACTTGCCGTCTGTCTCCAGGTGTGCAACCAGTCTTGGCACAAGAGAAGCGCAAGTTAGATCATTCTTCTCGCTAAAGACGGACGCAGCTTTCGCACAATATGACAATTGCCTTCGCGCGGGATTAGTGCAGGAGAGCAGGCCGTAAGTACATTTTGGCGTTCGCGAGTTCCACTCTACTGTTCGAGCAAAACGCCGCCTATTCTAGCTGCACCGCATTCGGCGTCGACTACTCGAGCGCACTCAACACGCCACTCAGTCATCCGGATCCCGCTGGTCAGCGAGCCTACAACTGCTTTCGAAGCTGCATCAAACCGTTCGCACAGACATGCCGTTAGGAGTTAGCAAACATAGAAGATTTTATTTTGAAATTTAGTCGAGACTATCAACAAATTTTCTTCCTGCTGTTTCTGACGCGCAACCGCTCACAACGATTGATTTTAGCTGCGGAAGTGCCCTACAGTTCTTCACCTGCGGCGTTACGATCGTGAAGAATTGTTTTACGACGAGCTATCAGCAGGCGTCGGCCAATTTTGCGTCATGTCTTTAATGTTATTTTAAAGCGAAACTCCTCAAGCGGTTTCTGCACTTTTCAGAAGCTCGATGCATTTTTGCGTTCGTTGTCTATAGTTTGGGTTTGCTCGTAGATATGTCGAGCTGCTGTAATAAAAGTTTTTAAGCCTGCACGAGAATAATCAGAGTTTATTCGTCGGAATTACGCTCAATTCCACACAGCACCGCTCTCCTCACCGTCAGAGATGCTTTATACCAAGACTTTAAACGAAGTTTTTGCCGCATTTCAAAGTCGAAATCGGTCCAAAATTCTAAATCAAAGCAAGATTTTTCGGACAAATTTTTGTGTTTCTGGCGTGATTTTGACTTGCAAATAAAAAACAGTATTATTGTCTGATAAATAAAATATTGTAGTCATTAGTGAAATGCTGTTTAGCAACGAACAACTACGGGAATGAAGATTAACGGATTTCGGTGAAAATTTGTGGAATACATGTATTATCGGTGAGCCAACTGACGAAAAGGCTGGAAAAATCTGCTAAAATTTCCAAATCTCCCGGGGTCCCCCCAGCTACCTGAAATCGTAACGCGAGCAATTTTTGGCGCCAACTATTGGCTGTACGGGAGCCAACGCTTTGGATAATGGCGGTACAGGAGATTCCTAGGCGTCGCGAAACGTCGGGCAGACTTATTAGCCACAAGTAATTGTTAGGTTTACCTAACGGATTTAAAAAATTTTAAAAGTTAAACGCGTTTTGTTTGCAAACTCTCCTTCGAATATAACTCTTATTCTATTTTAGTTTCTAGTTTTTATCAAATTAATTTGGTAAGAACTCGGAATAGAATAAGAGTTATGCTCGGAAGGGGTTTTCAAACAAAATGCGTTCAACTTAATTTTTTTAAAATCCTGTCCGTGCCTAATAGATTATTTTTAAACTAAAATAAAATTATTCTGCTCAAACGTGTACACACAAGGATAGTGAGCTGATTTAATGCTAAAAGATGTTCAGCTAAACGACAAATCGACAATGTATATTGTACAAGTAAATTGGCAAAGCCGAAAAGGCATCCCGCCATAAAGCAAAAAAACAACGCACGACACGTGATACCGTGTACTAACGCCTCCACGTCCACCAAGAAAAAATAGACATAGGCAGCTTTTTGATATGTTTTGGAATAGCCTGGACACTATGGTGTTTCACCAAACCGTCTGAAACATAGTGCACTATGATCTTCTCGACGTCCGCTAACTTTCGATTTTTCGAGGGAAGAGGAGTGTGGGGAGACGAGGGAGACGGCGAGGGGAGATTTTTGTCTGAACAGTAGCTATCCTTTTGCTTACCCCCTTCGGGCTCCAAGCAGAATGCAAAAAAAAACGAGCGCACAAGATTTTGAAGCAACACAAAAAATGAGACCATGATTTGTCGTCGTAAAACGTTTTCGCTCTTTTGTAGAAAAAAAAGAAATTTAATTTTTTGGGGCCCCCCTCCCCCCACCATTGGCAAGTTGTCGCCCACCCTCGACACGTTGCCATCTACCGTAGGTTATTTTTGAAATCGCGGGACGCCTTTTGTGTACCATTGTCAAGTTAGCAATTTGCCAATGGTACACCTGCACTGCTCACACCATTCGCTGACTTTTGTGCGCGGAGGAGATAGGCGAGAATAAGGGAGGATACGGTGGGAGATACGGGGAATAGGTGGGGAATAAGGGGGATAATCTCTGTTTGAACGTACTGCTATCCTTTTGCTTACGCCCTTCAGGCCCTAGGCAGGATGCAAAAACATTTTCCGGAAGCAGATTTTGCTTTAACACCCGGATTTTTTTTATAAGACGTGTCCTAATAGACCATC
>JAQGBB010001472.1:0-13366 GCA_034691745.1 Prismatolaimus dolichurus
CCGAGGCTCGGCCCGGCCCGGCCCGAACCGAGATTATTTTTTCGAGGTCCAGCCCGGCCCGGCCCGCGACCATCTCTGCTATGCATGCTAATTCGCTACACAGCTCGATAGGCTTGGCCATGTTGCGTAGCTTTCTCTCTAATCAATTTGGTGTGTCAGGTGCTTCACTGTTCAGTGTTTGAGCATCGTAGTAAGCTAAAAAGAAGGCGAATTGCATGCTATTAATAAAGCATGCACGTAATCGCTGACGTAAGAGGTAATTTTCAATTTATAAGACACATAAATATTCATTTGACTAAATTATCTTGTCAACAGGGCTCGGAGTGTGTTCCTCGCGCTCTCACTTGAGGGGTGAAGCCTTGTGGGCAGCGCACGGGCATGGGTGTAGTGGCTACCCACGACCTTTTTTCTTTATTTCCATGCAAATCAACCGATGTTTTGCGTCGACAACGTGCTTTTGGACGATTAGACTTGGAAACTCGAGCTAGTGCTCTCAGGAAAGCCCTTGAAGTCAGAAGGCTTTCTAGTAATTGTCGCCATCGGTGAATGACGCAAAATGAATTTATTAGCTGTAATTACTAATCACGGAGACCACCGTAGGCGGCTGGGTATAAAAAGAGTATTCCAGAGGATCGTATCGTCGATTCTTTTTAAACCGTATATCGTCGGCATTCCTTTTGACAGCATTTGTCCACTCGTCGCTCTCCACTGCGCGACTGCAATCGTTATGACATCAGCGTTGCAGACGAGCGCTCTTCTTTGCTACGACGGCGACCCTGAGGTAGTACGGAATCAGAAAGAGCGTCGAATGTATTGCAACGTTGTTCTCTTTTAGGATCGAAGCGTCGAGAACTGCACCACCTGCAGCTTCTGCGCTATCGGGATGATGATCGATGGTAAGGTTGATCGAACCTCCACAGAAAGGTCGCCTCAGCTATCCTATATGGCCGTGGGGAATTCGGTTTTCGATGACGATCTAGCGGCGTCGATTCGGGAGATGCTTCGCGAGAAGTTGCAGGAGTATAAGCTCCTCTCAGCTTGCATAGTCGAGGTAGGCTTATTGGCTTTCTCGATACTTCGCGGGCAAAATGAGTAAGCAATAAGTAATTCTAGAGCTACGATTTCTCGAATAAGATGAAAAAGCCGTTGCGTATTGAGCTGGTGAAGCCGGAGATGATGCTGCGCTGCTTCTGCACGTACGACCTCTGCAACAAGGCGCGAAGCGTAGACGACTTCTGGCTCACCTTGACCAGAATTGAGACCGCCGCCATCCGTGGTCGGCTTCAGCGTGCAGTCATCTAGAGGCAACGCCAAAAAACGATCTGAGCGGCAGCGGCGTGCTCAACACGCGCTAAAGAAGCATGAAATAGACCTTCGATAGTGGTTTTCGCTTTCGTTGGGTATCATGTCTTAACTTTGCCGCTAGTTTTAGTGCATAGTTAAGGGGAAGCAGCAGTATAAGCTGTTATACTTTTATACAGGTGTACCGATTTCTCTTTCTTCGCGAGGATGATACAAACGCTGCATTCATAGATTCAAACCCAACGAAGCGCAACCACGACCATGGATGGTCTTATGAAATTATCGATAACTTGCGGCAAAGCCACCAATTGGACAACATTTTTAAAAGTAGCATCGTATTAGAAACATAGGCCTACTGACGAAATTGCTGCCAAATCCGACTTAGCACAAAACAAGCTATTGTAACTAGATACTTCATGCCAGTTGGTCTGAAAACACCGATGACAAACGCCACCGACAGCAAGACTAATAATATCATGTCTGAAACGCATTCACAAAATTTCAGCTAATTCGTTGAGACGAATCTCAGTTACGACGAAAAACACTATTATTTCAAGAGTTATCGTTTGCTCACCTCGGTAATTTCTCAAGTCATGCGTAAGGGTAAAGGACAGATAAACGGATGACACGGCCCACCTCACGAGGGCAAATGACCATCTCAAAGTATTCCATTTTCATCCCAAATTACCAGAAAATTTTAAATCGGGAAACGTATTTATTTGATGAATTTTGAGCAAGAGCCTTTGCTGTTAGTTGTTGCTCAAAAACGTTTTTTTTTCTGAACACAATACCAGCAAGATTCACACGCAGAGTACTACGTGATTGAAAGTTGGTAGTTTAATTTGCTTCAAACTATACGTTACGTTTGACCCATTTGACAGTTTACTACTTTCAAAATGTGATTTCTAGAGTCGCGATTACTCGAGAATAATTGCAATGGAATTGGACAACGTCGATAGAAATCGCTAAATTTGGTTAAACCCTGAGTATATCATGCTCGCATTTTGTTCGCCGTGAAGGACTATAGAAAAAATGATCCGACTAAAATAAACAGTTTCCCTGCCTGGTAAAATTTCCGAGGCGTCACATAAAGTTCTAAAATAAGGAAGAAAAAATATTTGATGAAATTAGAGGAAATAAAACTTAGTTTTGATTTCCATTTAAAAAATTACAAAATATTAGGACTAAGGGCTCCATGCTAAGCTATAGCATTTCAAGTGTGTTTCACTGCCGAACAGTTGCAGCATGCCATACAATACGTTTTGTTGCAGCATGTGTTTTTCAGCTTTGTTGCTAGGAAGCAGTGTAAACACCGGCTTTGTTGCCATGTTGCTCGACCAAAAGACTGAGTGCCGAGTGCGCGAGCAAATAGAAACTTGAATTTCCTTTTCCAAGTTAGAAGAGCATATCTTGCTGGTAAAATGCAACAGCTCATCGATGATTTCCTCATAATCGGAGACGTAAAACGGCTGAAGCAAGAGCAGAAGCCACGAAAGAAGACCGTTCGGGTGTTCATCAGTTCAACATTCACAGGTTTGTAGGACGCAGCAAATGAGTCAAATTCGAGAAGTACCTGTGCAAGGCAGCGGCGATTCTTCACTTTTCAGATTGGTCAACAGAAAGGAATGCGTTGATGAAAGCGGACGGCGTTTTCCCAAAGCTGCAAGAATATTTCAAAGAAAAATATTCCTTAGATTTTGAAGTACTAAAATTTTTAAGAAAAATTAATTCTATGTTTTTAGCAAAAAAGTTCTATGAGTACAAATGGGAATATAAAGCTGGAGTAAGGGGCGATACATTATTTACGTAAACGGGTAGGGCGAGGGGGGTCGGCTGAATGTTGACGAACGTTTACGAACATTAGAGGGGGTAGCCGGGCAACTGTTTACGTAAACAAGGTGCCCGCGAAATTTCGCCGTTTATTTCAAAGTTTTTGTAAATTTTTCTTTTTTTCACGCACCAGACAAGTAAATTGCTCACTTCCCCAGACGTGTCATCGATGTGATGGCGGAATGTCAAATTTGGGGCCGAAGCTGGAAGCTCGAAATTGTACATTATTTTTACGTAATTTTTATGTAATTTTTTTACATAGCGGGACCAATTCTTTAACATAATTTACCAAAAAAAACTTACGGTTGGGGGGCGGTCCGGCCAAACATGACGAACGTTTACAGGGGGAGGGGGTTAAAAGGCGATTTTTTTGTTTACGTAAATCGTGTATCGCCCTTTAAACAAGAAAACTATATTTTATGCGGTTGATATGCGCTGGGGTATTCCCGAAGAAGCGACGCATCAGGCGACAGACATATGTTTGCAAGAAATTGACAACTGTGGAGAGCTATCGGCTGGCGTCTGCTTTTTGGTTTGCGCATGAGATGTTCACCATGTAAGCTTAGAGCATACTCGTATAGTATAATTCTTTCATCGTAGGCACTGCTTGGTGATAAGTACGGATTCTGTCCGCTCGTGTCAGTAATCCCTCATAAGCATTTCAAACACATCACGGCGTGCCTGCGGTCCGCTGGCGACGAACAAGCAGCCAAGCTAGTTGAAAAGTGGTATCGGCTCGACTTGAACGGAAATCAACGCGACTACGTTCTCTGCTTTCCACAGGACTATTATCCGCACATAAACTCGAAGGAGGTCGCACATGAAGACGAAAGGGCAGAGGTTGCGTTTTGTCAAACAGTGCAGGCAAAGCACATGCAGAAAATTCACGAGCATTTTGCGCTAAATTCAGGAAAATAAAAAATGGTCACAAGAACAGGAAAAACTCACGGGCATACTTCACAAAGCCGCTGATCTGCTTCGAGCAAATACCGACATGAAAATGACCGATGCCGAGTACCAACGATATGTTGCGTCCGGTCAGAGGCAGCATTTTGCGTTTTTTACAGAATATATGCAAGAGACCCCATTCAATTTAGTGACGGAAATGGAAGTCCTGCGAGGAATGAAGGTTTCCATGGCCCAACAGCGGGTTCTGTGTTTCATTCGCGAGTTCTCCGATTCGCAAGATTCTGTTAAAGACGGCGCGGCAAGTAAGACCCTTCCCAAGAGTGGTCACGTTGTGTAAGTACATTCCGTGCACTTTTGTAGAGCCGAGATTTTTTGATGTCACGCGTGACGGAAAACTTGACCAAAAGAAACACGGGAAGACGATGCAGCTAAGAGAGAACGCTGCAGCTGGTCTACCGCCAGAGAACACTTTGAGATGGCAAATTGCATTCGACGCTGAAGTTGGTGTAAATCCCTCGAACAGTGACCATAAAGCTTACTTGGTCAAGTTTTGCGACCAAATCCGCGACAGAATAATAAAGCTCTCTGAGGCGCTGATTACAGCAGCTGATTCGGATCAGAACAAGATAAGAAACGACAACGACGCGAATATTGATGATGACGACGACGGCTCTTCTTCGGTACTTCCACCTGAACTACAACACCACACGGGAGTTTGCCTGAAAACCAACGAGAACTACGTGCAGCTCAGCGAACTGGAACTGCAACTAGATAAGTTTCTCCTTCAGCGAGGCCCATCGAAAGCCGAAATACAGCCGCAGGCATTCTACGACGAGATAAAGGCAATGCTGCAGAAGAACTTCGTGCTCAAAGAAAAACAACCCAAGACGGTCGCACAAGAACAGTCGCAGGCGCTCGATAAAAGCCACGATCCAGTGGAAACGCGTTCTGTGCGAACCGCCAAGGATCTCATCTTTAAACTCGTTGCGCAGGCTCAGCAGCGCTTGTCGACCGTTGGCGACGGAGGTGTTTCCACAGCAGCGTCGGTTCGATTCCGAAGTCCGTTTATTATCTACGGCGAAAGTGGAAGTGGAAAAACGTCGCTCGTGGCAAATCTGGTCCTCAATTTCGACTCTTGGTTTGGATCGACGAAAGCGAGCTTAAAGATGTTTCGCTTTCTTGGCACGTCGCCATATTCAAGCGAGCTCGCGCTTGCGTTTTGGACGACGATCTCACAGCTAAGCGCAGCTTTCGGCTACGACTCCGACTTCATCGGCGATGTGAACGTTCGAGATTTGTCGGAATCGCTCTGGGCGTTGTTGTGGATTCTGGGGCCCGCATTCGACGGAAATATTCTGCTCGTCTTCGATTCGATCAACCAGCTTTCGGACACTGACAGGGACACATTTGCAATGAACTGGCTTCCCGAGCGACTGCCCGAAAACGTCTTTCTCGTCGTGACCATCATGCCGACTTTTCGGCGCCTGCTTCATAACGCAAAACGACGGCTCACCAACGCTGCGGCCTATTTTGAAATGCCACCGTTGGCTGAGGACGTTTTCGGCGACTTCTTCTCGGCCTTTTTCGGACCAAACGGTCGCGGTGAAGGTCGCTCGCTGACCGAGCCACAGTGCAACGTCATCTTCAATCGATTTTCTCACTGTCGATCTCCGATGTTTCTCAAGCTTGCTTTCGAACAGGCGAAACAGTGGCGATCGTTTACGAAGCCGAAGGACTTTAACGTTCTGGGTTCCGATTGTCTGGAAGTGATTGGCCAGCTTTTCAAATCTATCGAGTTGAAGTTTGGTCAAGCCGCAACCGCTGCTTTGCAGTACATTACGCGCGCACGCCAGGGCTTGACCGACGCCGAAATTGAGGACCTGCTCTCGCTAAACGACGAAGTGTTGCAGGACACATATGTCTTTCACACACCACCGGAAGCGGACCTTGTCCGCTTTCCGACTATCATTTGGCGCCGAATCAGGCACGAGATCAACGAGTGGATTGTGGAGCTGAACGGCCGAATGAAGTGGTATCATTGGCAGTTTTCCGAAGCGGCCGAAACTCTCTTGAAAGGGCACAAGAAGCGCGCGCATGCAGAGATGGCCGCCTACTTTAGCGACGAGTTGGTTGACAAAAAGAGGCCGCTTTGGCTTCAGCGGCACAAGAGTCGAGCCGAGTACAAGAACGCGAAGCGCATTCTTACGTCTTCTGTGGAGCGGTGCAGAAGGCTCACCGAGTTGCCCTACCATCTGATTCAGTCGGACAACGCGGAAGCTGCTGCGAAACTGCTGTGCGACTTTGATTTCTTGATCGGCACGCTGGAAGAAATGTATCTGGACGTGGGCGCAAAGCACCTGCTCGACGAGCTGGAGCTCTACTTTTCCCATTTCGCGCCAAAGGACTACACGGTTAAGTCGTGTAACCTGGCCTACGTGAAACTCCTATTGGCGAGTAACACCGCAGAACAATCGCGTCAAGGGCCGGTGCGAAACAGCACGAATCAGGACGTTCTCTCCAACGCGAATGTGGCGAAACACTGTCCGCTAAACGAGCACGGCATTCAGGTGAAAATCGTTCATGAGCTTCTTGCGCTTGTGAACGACAGCTGCCGAAACGCAACGAGCGAGTTTGCCGCTCAAGCTATTGCGAGACTAAGCCCACTCTGGTTTTGATTCGCACTAATCGAACGGCTCGTAAAGCAGGCTCGCGACTGGATTAGAAAGAAACCCGATGATCTGCTTGTTCCCCAGCTTCAGTGTATGGAAGGTCCCGGAAATCTGTTGCTGACGACCATGAAGCACATATTCTGGTTGCCGGAAGGTATATAAAAATTTAAAAAATTGTTTTATGCTTGCTTGGCTAAATTGAATAAGTTGTATTCAACAACATGTGTACGTTTTGCAGACAGATACGAAGTCGACACTGAGATGATAAGCTATTTCGCCGTTTCGAAACAGAAGATCTGCTACGCTTTTGACCGAAGTCGTGAACCTGACGAGGGTGATGTCGTCAGAGAATACGACTTCAGCAAAACCATTGACTTGCTGAAGACTCACACGTTTGCGCGTTTTTCGCCCATCAAAATTATTAGCGTCAACTTTATCGGCGACGAGAAGTATGCACGGTCAAATAGGCAAGCTCTACATGAGTTCGCGGTAGTTGTCCGCCTAGTTTCTTTTCCAGGCATCTTCTGATCAGGAGATGGAAAGATCGTGCCATTGTCAAAAACCTGGACACAGGACATGTGCGCTATGCATTTGCAGCGGAGAACGATCTCAACGTTCGCTTCACAGGCGTATCGAAGTCGGGAAAGCTTGTGCTCCACGTTTACGATAAGCCCGAAACGTCATCATTTGCGGTCTTCCGCCTCGGGAGCCACTGCGATTTAGAAAGACCACTCGGTGAAAAGAACTCATGCGAGAGCGTCGATTGTGCAGTCCTGCCGACCGAATCGGTTGGCCCTGTTCGCATAGTTGCAGCAGCTGTTTCGCCAGACGATAGCCTTGTCACACTGATCACCAGCATCGGTGCGCTCTACGTCTACGCGCTTGAGAAAAGTGGCAAACGGCTCCACCAACGGCTCCCGCCACCCACAGAAAACGATCGCTGCAGCGCAGAGGATCTCTACAACGGTGAGCTCGAGATTACGGGCAAAAACCAGCTTATATCCCGAGGTCTTTCGTCGAGCACGATCAACAACATGTACGTGTACGACCTATTGTCGCAGGCGGAAATATGCGCGCCACATTCGTGCGTCGTCGAATTTTTTGCGCTCAACAAATCGGAGCGGTGGGTCGCGAGCGCGGCAAAATCTCGACCTCATCCCGCTGCTCTGGCGTTGCAAGTTTGGGAGGTCGATACGGGAAAGACGATAACACGAATTTCCGGAAGCGATGGTTTCAGTTCGCTAGCGTTTTGCGGTCGCGACGACGAGTATCTGGCTTTCGCAAGGCAGCGTCAGCAAGGCATATCGATCGTAAAAGTAGGAACACCCACTCGGCCAGAGAGCGGTTGCGTTCTGCTGCAAATTGACGACACTGAGAACAACTGCTTTTGCATGCTGAGCACCGTCGGCGCGAAAGGAGCGCAGCAGCTGATCAGTTTGTCGGCAGACAACACGATCAAGCTTTGGGACGTGGACACAGCGACGCACATGTGGGAGCTGGTACGCGAGAGCTCGAGCCGAGAAGCAAAGGAGAACGGCAGGTGCAGACGATGTTTTAGGGAAAAATTATCCCTATAAATGAGCAAATGCTGTTTTTTCTAGTCAAAAAGAAAACGATTCATCTGTCGAAGTTGTCTACGGAGAGCAGCCAATCGGGCACTTCGAGTTCAGAGGAAATCCATCAGAAAACACCAAGCGGACCATGTCAACCAAATATTCGGTATCAGTCCTGGCCCTATCAAAGTGAGTAGAGTTTTTATCTTAGTGTGGGAATTACCTTTGGAAAAACGTTTGTGAAAACTGCGCACCTTCAAGCAGCACTAAACCTTCGCGCATGGAGCTTTTTTCTGAGTTATAGCTTAGCACAAACTGCTGATTTTTTTCTGGCATATTGCTCGTATCCATGAGTTCGTGTAACGCTCGATTAACTACAAAGGTAGAGTAGCATTGCTTATAAGGATCGAAAATTGTACGTTCGTATAGAAAAAAAAATTCCAAAACTTGTCCAAAATTTTCCAACACTGCCCAAAATCGTTCCAGGCTGTCCAAAACATTGCGTACGCGTGTTGAAAATAGTAATTTTATTCAAAATGCAATTTTTCCAAAAGTTGTCCAAATTTGACCAAACTGTCCAAAATTGTTGCAAGCCATGCAAAAAGTTGACACATGCTAAACTGATTATAACTAGCCCAAATATGCAAAAATTTCCTAGGCTGACATATTCGCAACCGCAGCCAAACCTTGTTTTGAGCACACGCAGAAAATCTCGAGTTGCGCCCGGTCAAGATGACAAAGGCCACTGCATTGAGACACCTGTTTACTCAGGTTAGCCGTTTGTTTGTGCCTGCAAAATCTGAAAATTATTTGACTCGAAAACATTGTACGCAACTCAAATCAGGGCTTATATATCGTTTTGAACGAAAAGATTGACTTATGATTCCCACACTCAAACTAGGTCAACTCCGAACGCCTCCCATCGAATTCGACGAGCTTGGTAGCGTTCGAACCGCAAAAGTATGGCCAAGAAGGCCGTGTATCGCGAACTGAGTGCTCGAGCACCGTGTTGTTACACGACGTCAAAGTCTGCTAAAAGCCTTGCGTCAAAAAATGAACCTCAAAACTTTCCCCGCTAATTCTGCTCAAGCGCCTTCGCTGCAAAAAAGGCAAATTACACTTTTGCATTCCGCCCTGCTTTGCGGGTAGAATAAGCTATAACTCGTAAATCGACTCACTGGTGCGCGAAGAACATCGATTTTTCCGAACTCACTCATTTTTGCGCAAAGTAGAAATTTTCAAGAAACAACACCGGTTTTGCAATCGGCTACCACGGCAACAGAAAAATGAAAATCGGAAAACCAGTTTTCGATCCTTTCTAGTAATGCATTGAAAGTTTGGGCAAATTTGCAGCAAAATCGCCGACCCCCGGGCGGTCGGATTCGCTCTCTGTCTTAACAGTTTGTACCAAAGCTGTAAACCCAGGAAGAAAGCCCGTACAAAAAGATTTGCTGCTTCTTCAAAGTGCGCAGTTTGAATAACGTTTTCTAATTGGAATTCCCACCCTACTTAATAGAAAACAACCGCCCAAAGTGTTGGCAACAACAACTGATTGCTCCTTAGGTGTAACAAACTTGCCGTTGGAGGCTGCGCTTCTGGACGCGTTCTCTTTCTTGACCTCGTCTACGGCACACTTCTCATTGTTAAATCGCACACCACCGAGATTTCGATAGTCCAGTTCTCCGACTCTGGAACGAACGTTTACACATACTCTGTCGACGACACTTTTCTCAACGTCTGGAACTTTTCCGGTATGCTGCACATGACAACATTAACCGTGAAATTTTGGCACGTCCCGCAATAACTGCAGGGGCGCTCGTGAAGCGACTTGATCTTGGACAGACACTGTGCACAATCAAGATCAAAGACAATCAAGTATACGCCGGACATCGTTCTGGAACGCTGTCAATTTTTGACACAGCAACAGGTACGAAACTCGAAAACATCGACTTGCAATCGAGCGAACGGGAACGAGTGTTGTCTCTGCATATCCTAGGGAATAAGCTCGAGACATACACAGACGACAAGTGCGTTTTTGAATTTTTCGTCTTCTGCGAAGGCAACAAAATTGTGACAGTGTCCGACGAGCGTTTTCTGATTCTGCTCGATGGATCAAAAGCTGTTGGAGATCCAATTTCAGTTGGCCCTGCCGCTGAAGCCGGGGACCTCATTCATTTCCTTGAAGCGAATGACAAAGGCCGATTCGTTGCCGCCGATCTTAGAAAGCCCGACGAATTTAAGTGCGCAGTTTCAATCGTGTCAGTAGCGGACTGGGCTCCGATGCTCAACGTTGTAGCGTGTGAGAGCGGCAGACTGACCTCGTTGAAGTTTGTGCAGCCAACGCCGGCGAGTGACTTTGCATTGTTCGGAACGTATCACTACCTGTTCATCGTTGACTTGAACGCTCGAAAATGGGAGCCGTTCTCCATTCACGACGAGCATGTTACCGATATTACGCTGGCGCACAATGGTCGCTACGTTGCGACGGTGTCGGATGACACTCAGTTGAAGCTCTGGCACCTTGATTTTGAGAAAATGAGGCTTGAACCTCTTGCGTATGTGACCTTTCACTGCACACTCGATCACGTGGTCATCGCAGAAGATCTTAGCTTCATTCTGGTGCCACCGAGAGCGGCAGCACCGTTTGCCGTTTTCACGCTAAACGATCACCTCAAAGACCACGTGAAGAAGTTTACACCGGACGCTAAAGCGATCCCGCAGGTCTTCGCCAAACTCAGATCCAATTCCGCGTCCGCAGTGCTACTTGGCGGGCGAGGTATGTCCGCAGCGACCGCAATACAGCGAACGATAAGTTTCGGCACTCTTCGTGAAGAGTTTCTGCGTGACTGCGATCGTATCAGGAGCAGCTGAAGCGTTCCACCAACTAACTTCCAATAACGCTGACATTCTTGGTGTATTGTGTAGGCATGGTCGACCTGCCTGCAACGACGAAAAGTGGTCGAAACGGCTTTACGCGCAAACTTTATCGTTGCGTTTTCAACTTTGTACTATTCTTAATGAAAACTTTTTGTGAGATGTCCTGCGTGAACTGCGAACGTTTGCCACTTGAGCAAGTACTTTGGTAAAAGCGAAGTAGAACTCCATAGCAATGCACACTTGCTCTAAAAACAGCGAGAGCGAGCTCCATAGCAAGAATACATATTCAGAGTACACCCAAAGCCGCATCCGAGGTATGAAATGTGTGAGCTTCTTGCTTGTTCTTTGCTTGCGCGATTCTGGCCAGCCGCCATCCTCGTGACATTCTGGATTGGATGAGGTGTTTTGAACAAATTTCATTAGCGCTTCGGACGCACACGAGCATAAGTTAGTTATGATTGTTGTGCTGAGCGCTCTGCGAATGAAAATTAAGCAAATTTTCTAAACTTTGAAACTCGAAAGCACGAGCTTGTGCGCCTTATTTATGCACAATAACGAACGGTTCTTTACGACCTAAAGTCTGCCACACGCAAATCGGCAAAGCCGACGAGCATCCTGCCCTGCAGCGCAGAAATTTTGAAGCACGAGAGACAACGGACGCGCTTTTGTCTGTAGGTAGTAGGCTTCCTAAAATCCGTACTGCTGTGGCAATTAACCACGTTCTCCTCGCTATCTTGTAAACAAATTTTGTTGGGGGATTTGCCCCCCCCCCCCAAACTTCCTGCCATTGGCAAGTTGGGACCGACAGTTGGCCAGTTTCCTCCTACCGTGGGCATGTTGCTCACGCCGTCCGCTAATCTTTGTCGGCTGGGGGATCATTTGTTATACGGTCGAATGGGCCTGCTTCTACGAATTATTTCGATTTGATTCACCGATTTCTGTTCTCCATTGACCCACGATCTTTCTTGCACGTGCAAGAACCATTGATTCGCTTTTATGTTTAATCAGTTGAACGCTATGCGTTTCTAATGTTCGATTCTGTAATTTAGGTCGTAGCTTATTTAAAATTAATCGTAAAACAAGCGAATCGGATCAAAGCACGTCCTCGATTCCTCCCTGAACGCGCCACACCAAGTTCAACTTTTGCTCGTTTGTAAACGCATCGGCAGTCGTCGGTGCCGCGAGCATAAACGGCGCATGCACCGCCATCTGCGCGACGGAGAGCCGTAGCGTCGTCTTGTACCAGCGTTTCAAATTATCGATCGAGCAGGGCACCGCCACCCCGCTTCCCTTCAAGAGGTTCTCTAGCGTCGCGTAGTACCCCTCGATAAGCTCGTTCTCGTGTGCGCGCCTCAGTTCGTAGTTGAAGCTCGACGCCACTAGACGTGTCATACCCTCGTAGCAGTTCCCGCGATGCGCCGTCTGCCAATCGATAATCGCAACGAGCTCGTCGGTGAACTTCCCTGTCGTCTTATCAAAGCCGAAAAACATGTTCTGCGTCCAGAGGTCGCCGTGGACGAGAACGCCCGGCGCGTGCTGCGGCTTCGACGGATCCAGAAGCTCCCAGATCGACTCGAACTCGACGAGTCGTTTGGCGTCTTCGTCGCTCAGCTTGACGACGTCCTTCGAAATCGGCAGACGCTTTAACGACGCAACGCCGGCGATGACCATCGTGTGAAAGTGAACGAGTTCGTCCTTTTTGTGGACGCGTTCTTTCGGTGCGCCACCATCCTCGAACCACGTGGGGTTCTTGAAACACCACGCATGCAAATGGGCGAGGGCATCGAAAACCGCTCGTGCTTGACCAATGGTCAACGAGTCGCCGAAGTTTGGAACTTTCCCACGCTCGCCGAGGTCTTCGAAGAGGAGAACGCCAGGGTCGCCTCCGGGGGTAGCGGTCACCATTTCGTAGTGGTAACAGATAGGGATGGGCAGGGGCGCTGGCGCCGTTCCGTTCTTCGTGAGAGCGGTGTAGAACGCGCACTCGTTGTTGTGCACCTGCGCGGCGGGGTCGAGGTTTCCTCCCTCGAGCTTCATCTTTTCCAGCATCGCTTCGAAGTCGACTTTTTTGTCCTCGTCGCCGCCGGCTTGTATGGCCTCGAGGGCGGCGAGCGCTTTCGACGCCGTCGGCGTCTTGAGGACGACCCGTTTGAGGAGGGAGCCGGCGGGCTCCCACTCCATGTCGATGCGGCCGATCACGGACATGAAGCCTTGGCCTTCGTCGAG
>JAQGBB010001473.1:0-13363 GCA_034691745.1 Prismatolaimus dolichurus
TCGAAACGTGAATTGGCTCTTTGTTCGCCTTCTGTGCCCTGACAGGCGCCGCTGGCTGAAAGCATGTGTCGCTCAACGGCTGCGGGTGAGATGAAGATTTACGATATTCGCCACACGACGAGAGGGTTCAGCACACACGTGTGCCCATAAATAAGTCACATTTGTTGCTTTTGTGCGAAAGCGAAAAGGAAAGCGCTTTGATTGAGGTGAGTGGGGTCTGCTCTGCGCCTGCAAACAACGGTGGCACATTGTTGCTGCCCCTGCTCAAGCCCCAAAGGGCGCATGTGTCCCGCTGTGTTGCGCTCCAATAACTTCATACTCCATCGGCCGGCGGTGCTCAAATCACGTGTCGCCATCCTCTCTCGACCCATTCCCATTCTCTCTCCTCAGCACTTTCTCGGATCAGTTTTTTCTCGCCGTCCAGAAATATTCTTTTGGCCCTCCACTTTTCTCGGCCGTCTGCGCATGCATGTGAGCTCGACTCGACGACTCGGTCTTGCAGAATTAATCACATGAAATGGCAGGTGAATGACGTCATAGACTCTTTGCAGCGACCACAACCAGCAACGTTAAAAAAATATCAAAATAATTATAGCTTCGGAACAATGCTTTTTCAGCAGCACTGATCGTCTGACATGAAAGTTCAGTTCATCACATATTTTGGCCAAAAATATAGTTTCATTGTCAGCTCGTCAATATTCAAATGTTTGGAGAGATCAGATGGAGTCGATTTTCGCTTTGTTGTTAAAGACTTTCTAGAACTTCACTTTTCGATGATTCATATTGCCAAGAAACATCACATGCAAAACTTTACAACAAAGATTTTTTGCATTGCGTGATTTTTTTCGATGCATTTTTTCAGACAGGATGCCTTCTTTGTTAACACTGATGTAATTGTATGTCACGTGACATTGGGGGCGGTTAAAACGTTTCTCATTCACGACGGCAAAAAAATCCTGGACGACAAAAAATTTTATGGATTGCCAAAAAGGAATTTCTGGACGGCGAGAAAAAAGCGATCCCTTCCTCTCTCCAGACGGATGCAGAAGCACTGACGTGCAGTGTTCCAGCAGATCGTCGACTGCATGCAGGCAGAGCCATTCTGCCGAACGAGGGCAGCGCCTGTCAGGTCTTAAAAAGCCGAAAAGTGGTGGAGTGGGCGGATGGTTTGAGCGAGGAAGCGAAGGGGTCGGATGATTCGATTGCGATTCTAGCAGCTGATGAGGCGTATTATACGTCCTGTGCATGGGGTGCTCGTCGGTCTTGTCAGAGATGCTATGCGCGTGGCATGTGGTCAATCTGTGAGGCTGATGAGAGGGAAAGAGGTGATCGTCTGCATTAACGTTCATTCATCATTTTTCTCTCTTTTATCATCATAAACCTAGCCCCCTGCCTGCTAGCCGTCTGGACTGCCAGCGTGAACAGAAGCAAGAGCCCTCAGCCCACACGTAAGTGGAGCCTATTGCGATCGTTTTTGTCCGTCTATCCGTTAGTTCCGCGTCGATCTAGAGATGCGTTTCTTGCGTTAGATAGCTAGAATCATTATGGACCAGTTCAAGGATGGGAACAAGAATTAATATTGGAGCAAAGGAATTGTTTGAAACTAGTTTCTGTGTTAAAATTACCGCGCTTGCAATCTTTATTCGTTCATCGTGCGGCAGCGACAGGCTGAAGGATTCGGAAAAGCTGCATTGATCTTTCGGTGAGCGAAAAGCTAGCTTCGCCCTCGTAGTATCGAGAAAGTCGTTCCTCCTGCTTTCTCTTTGAGACATAGACGTTTTCATTCATTTTTCGACGATGTTTTCTTTCCGTTTCGTTCGTTTCGCCTCCGTTTTTGAAACCCGACGTGTACGTACGTATTATTACTCTGAAACCCACCCGAGCAAATGCTTGCTTGAACGCAAAGTTTGAGGTTTTGTACTACATAGTAAACAGAAACTTGAAATGCTTCGTGTTCGATGAGGCTGGGTCAGTGAGTTATCGAAAACCTCTGCATATCGTTGCCGTTGATTGTGAATTTACGTTCTGTTTTGCTCCTGGCGTGACCTACACGAGTACAGTAATTTGATAGCCGAACAATACCGTTGCGAACGGGGAACTGACCGCGAGAAGTTTCCATCCATCCATTTCGATTGTTTGTCCGCAATTACGCAACGTTTGTGAAATTTCGAAACGAACCTCGAACCGCGTTCTGCGACGGTCAAAATAATGAGTCGTCGAGGACGTTTGGAAATGAAATTTCTTTTTTGGGATGGAGGGAGAAATTGCAGAATTTATTGCTTCCTTGTCTTTTAAAATTTTCCTCTTTCAAAACGACCAGACGGAGAGCAATAATATTCGTGTGATTCCTACACGCTGTCGGATTCGATATGTGGGGTCGGACGGACGCGGAAGATGAATAATAGTTATAACTGCTGTTCTGGCTGATCTCAATTTTATTGCCTTGTTTACTGCATGCGGGAAATCACGATTTGAGGATTTTCCTCACCAGATCCCTATCGCGCATGTCAAATGTGGCGCGTAGTTTAGCGCATTTATTTTTATGGCGACTTGCGATAAAATGAATTTATGTCGTCCTTTCCTATTTGTTCAGTGTACTCTGTCACACATGCATGGGTCGATAAAACTGTTCGCGCCTGTCGCCCGCCCTCCCGCCTTTGAACTGTGCGCTTGAACGAGCGACAAGCGAGCATGTCTCGCGTGTCTACCGTCTTTTTCCTACTAATACCCTTGCTCTGCGCGAGACTTGAATGCCGGCCTTGGTGCTGTTGTGCCCTACCCAAGATCGCAATGTTATACTCTGCGTTGTCTTGTAATAGCAATGTTATTACATTTACCCTATTTTCTCCTCACTAAATTATGGTTAGAATTGTCCGCGCTTGCACTGCAGTATCGGATCTACTTCTCGAAAGGCTTCGGGTGGTGGATGAACTGTTTTCTTTGCCAATACTGTACCACTCTTGCTCCGAGCGTTCTGGCGGCTAAGTTGAAAGGCGGAACTGTTTTCTCTCCTATAATACTGCCGTACGAGAACGTGATTACGGCCTGAACGATTATGCAATAGGCCGGCATTGCTGTGTTCACAGATAGATTAAGGTTGGTGGTGCCTGCGTAGCAAATGGATTCAACTACGCTATAAGCACAGCAGACTCGGTGCTACCCGTCCAGTGTTTACTCGTCGCACTGCTTTTCTGCTTCTGCTCGTTTCTCGATGAGATGAAAAGTTTCCCACATTTGTTATCCGCCGCCGTAGTCGTGCTTCGCCTCCTGCCGTGTACCGCCGGCTGTACAGCATATATCGTACATACATGTACCTCAGATATAATGGGGCTGCTATCGCTATTTCGTATCGCATCTTCTATCTGGTCTGGTCGTGTCGTCGTGCGAGTGCGAGGCAAACACGATCTCTCAGGCCTTTGATTTCGGACCGCGCAGATCGACGTGTGAGGTGATAGGCCCGAACACGGCCGAATGCTGCTGCTCAGTTGATCGTTGAGGCGGAAATGGCGCGCACACTTGCATGTCCACCCTATCAGTGTTGGTCTGCTGGTCACCTCGTCGCTCGACGCGCTGCGGGTACTGTATCGATAGTGGCCAGAACAACGCAGATGCGTATATTACTAGTGCGTCTCGGTCGGTCAGTCAGTCATTTCCTGTCGAGAAATGTGCAGTACTGTACGTGCGGAATAATTTCAGCCTACTACCTACAAGGCACGATTAGAGCCAACGCGATTCACACGAGTGATTTCGCTGCGAAAGGGCGATCGTAGTAGTGACCACTTGTGGTGCCAGCAACCTGCCGGTCCATCCGCGCCCGTCTGGGCCACGCGGTAGTCCATTTCCGTGACAAATGAGAATTGGATCAATGGTAAGCGTCTCCGGCGATCGATGCAGTTTGAGAAAGTAGCTTCCTGATTGATGAGCATCGAACACCTACTCCTATACCTGATGGGAACGCGGAAGGCGAAGACGACGAGAGAACGCGTGTCCCACCCAGCAGGCCAGAGCACTACTTCAACTCACTTGCGACACCAATACAATATCTCTCCGTCACCACATGCATAGGTCTCTCCGTCGCCACTGGAGCAAACTAAGCCGTCGATTCGTTCTTCCACGCAACGTCGTCGAGACGCCACACACACATTCATTATCACTTTGTTTGATGACGCCGAAGTGAGGCGGTGCCGTGTTTATTTTCAGGCAGCAATAATAAGACATTCACGCAGCAGCCCCTCCTCGACCGAGAAAGACATCGGCGCGGTCTTCCACGCATGTATCTGTTCGTTTGTGGTGAGGTCCGTCGCCGCATGAGACTCACGCGGACGTACTTGGGTGGGACAAGAGGTTCTGGAGAAGCTTCCGGAATACGGATCGTCGGTATCGAAGTCCCTCCGCTCGATGCACGGATATGTGCCTGCTACATGATATATAAATAAATATATCGTCTTCTATTTTGTACTCGTGAATCATCTAACCCGGTCGAGTCCAGACGGCATACACAAAGCAAGCGAGCCTAGACCCGTTGCGTGCGTGCGTCCGGGCTGCCTCTTTCTGCCTCACTATTGATTGCATGACGGGCCGGCAAGCGGTGACGATGCTTGCGTGGACACACTCTGTGCATGTGCGTTTCCTTAATACAATTTTGTGACCTGGATCGCTCAGCAGGCAGCTAACTCGCTGGGTCTTCACAGCGCTAGACATGTTTCATTCGCGAGTCATCCGTCAAGCTTCAGAAGGTCGTGGCCGGAATCACGTAGTCTGGACGGACGGATGGTACCTTCATCACAAGAGGGCTTCGTTATTATTCATCCGATAGATCCTCATTTGTTTCTCAAGCATCCTTCGGATGAGTGAGCGAGCACCTTCACTTTAGCTCGTTCGCTTGCCACAGTCTAGTGTCGATGTGGACGGGATGGCGATGATGAGAGGAAAATGTGCCTCTTGCTTGCGTCTTTCTTTGTTTTCGCTGACACCGCGCAGGTCGAGCTAACGCGTGCTAGCTGCGTCCGACTCGACACTTGTTTATTTCAGTTTTTGCTTGCTGCAGGTACCTATATGCATATAGTGTACCAACGATGCCCAGCCGGCTTGTATGTGAAAGCATTTTAGCTCACACTTGATTGGATGTTTGTTTGCAGTATTTTCTCTTTTCGCAATCTTCTTCTCTCGCCCACATATCGTGTCGTGTCGCGTGCATCCGCCGGCTTGCTTGCTTGAATGCCAACGAAATAGCGCCCTTGTCTGTCATTACAAGCGTAATATATGCCTATTGTATGGATATGCGCAGCTATTCGACTCTGCTCCAATGCATATGTAATCAGTGCTATCGTACTATTACTACCATTGATGGCGTGGGCATGACGGAAGTTTTCGTTCGGCCAGCTTTCACCGCTTTGTCATCCTGTGGCGGCGATGCAGTGCAGTACACAAGCTTTATACCTAATGTACAACATGTCACACATGCGCCTGCCGTGTGTCTCTGTAAGTACACTGCGCTGAATGAAGCGGCGACGGCTGCCGAAAACATGTGTTTGCTGGGCGTGGCTGTGGCTAGCTCGCTTGGTCAGCGCACTTTGCGGTCGGTCATCGGTCGCCGTCCGACATCGTCGATTACCACCACTGCGAGTGCGTCGACGGCACGTTTATGCATATTGCTGCTGCATATTTCTCGTCCTCTTGCCTGTCTGTTGTTCCAAGTGGCTGTCGAAAGCGAAGCAGGCGAGAGGCGAAATAGCTTGCTGCGACAGCAGAGCAGACTTGCGTTTGCTGCGTACGTGCTTTTTGCTGGGCAGCGCAAAGCCCTGTCGTGTTCTCCCTTTATCCCCCGTTCGCGGCAGCCGGGATGGGATAACCCAGTTTGTGAGGGCGCCGCTCGATCGGCATTATTTTCGCCATTCGTCGCTGCGAATGTACTACGTACGTTGCCTTGATTGAGTCCTTTGTGCGCAGGGAGGAGAGGAGGTACACGAACGTCCTCGAAATTCACGCTCGATTATCAGCAATCGTCGAAGTGACGACGTCGCACATACTATATTCCCACTGCAGATACATCCGAGCGTTCTCTCTTGCTCCATCTTCGTCGCTATTTCGAACACGAAGAAAGCCTCTCTCCTCGGATGAGCTCTAGTCGACGAAATATGCAGATCAGCTGCAAATGTCTGAACGTCGTCTTCGACTTTCGCAGCGACGCAACGGCGCTTCTCCTTTCGGCGCCACCGTCGGCTGGCGGCGACTTGAAGAGTTCGTCGGCGAATGTGCTCGAGAAGTGCACCGTCGATTCGTCTATGCTCTCCCTCTGGAGAGACGAGATGGCCGACGTGTTCTTCGCGGCACCGGGCGCAAGCTTTCTGCAATTTCGTCTCGACGATGTCTGCTTGACGGAGGTAAATGAAGGAACTAACCACACTGTCAGCTTCTGCTCGTCGTGTGTGTGCGAAGCTATTAGGTAGGTACGTAGAATATAGACCGTCCACAGTGGAGCGGGGCCGTCCGCGTGGGTCAGCTCTGAGACAGGCGAGGGGAGAGCCATGCAACTAATAATTCTAATTATATGTGTATTATGTGTATCCTCCAGAAAGTGGTCGTGCTTATTCGCAGTCGAACTGTCGGACGCTGGACGGTACGTGCACCCACTTGCAATATTTTTCCGTATGCATTCGTATATATTGTCTCTATCGTTACACTCTAGATATATCAGTGCGTCCTCTGTGGCATGAACACCCACGCGGTCTCCATGGAATCGGTGCTAGTCAATGGCAGCATGAATGTAAGTTGCGTGTGTGTACAGTATGTAAGGTGCGCGCATGCGTACGTGCGCACGTTTCTTCTTGCGTCTCGGTTTTGTTCTCTCTCTTCTCTGCTCTGCATCCTGCTCGGCAAAGTATATATTTAGTGGCAGTCTAGAGCTGAAAGTAGCCTATGCTAGCTACATAAGATAGCCTAGATCGACTTTGTCTGCGCGTGCGTGTTTGCGAAAAGACTTATCGCGCCGCGAGTCTGGCACGCGGGGATGCGGTCGGTGTCCCAGCGCATTCGCGATGCCAGTGAATCGTCAAAACTGCTAGTCTGCTGCGGTTAGGAAACTAAACTAATCCCAAAACGGGCAGAAGGCAGGAAACAGTCTGCTGCACGGCGACTGTTCTGACTTGCGATGCTCTCGATCCCCGCCAGAAATAGTGCTTGCATCTACAGGGTTGTCTTCTCGTCGAGCACTTGAGAGGAGCAGTGCTCGGGCGACGCAGTGGACCACCCGTCCGTCAAGTTAGTCGGTTCAGTCAGGTCAAGCAAACGGCGTTTTTATACGCGGCGATTATTTCACACTTTTTCCTTGTCGCCTCGCGCTCGTTCCCCTGTTTACTCGCTCGTCAAATAGCGCAGGAACGTACGCACGTAAATTATTTATAGCTTGCTCCAATACTGCCCATCTTCTGTCGGCCCGCCTGGTAGAGGCCGTGTCGGTTTGGCGACGGGCAGAGCTATGCTGCATCTCCAATCCTGTCTGATATGCTTTTTGTGCTCTTCGATAGCTAGCCCAGTTCTAGCAGGCCCGCCAGGGAGGATGCAGGCAGTTGAGCACCACGGCTGTAGTGTGTACGTGCATATTGGAATGTGCGAAGAGCGTGTCACGCATCACACCGCTGGTTATTTGTACCCTGTGCAGTTTTTAATTAGGCTTACGTTAGCTAGCTAGCTGTAGAGGAGGCAGCCGTGGATCTTGTTTTTCTCTTTCTTCGACTGGATTCATCGACGCTGTTCACTCGTGTGTCAGCGAGCAGAACAGGTCTTGCCGAGTTGAGTTTGTTGTCTCGTCCAGACGGACGCGCGGGCGCCTACGAGTCTAGCGAGCTAGCTATATGAGAATTCGAGATTAGCGAGTGGGAAGACGTCGTCAGCAGCTAGCGGCGGGCACAAAATTGCACCCGCTAACGTGTGATGCCGCTGCAGCTTCCGTGAGCAAACAGCCGGCGGAGTTTGAGGGTGACGGATGACAGACCCGGCGCTGCATGCTGCCCACGCGCAATCGGCTTGAAGCTGAGCGAGCAACGGACGATATTTACGAAGGCTGCTTAGTAGCGTGCTTCTGCCTCCTTGCATCGTCGTTCGTATTGTTCCACTTCTTTCTTTCTTCGTTGTCAGGCACCGTGCGAGCTCAGGTCGAGCTCTGCCCGATAAGCAGTTAAGGATAGCGAGAGGGAAAGAGGCGCCTTTCTATATACACTGAATGCGAGCAAATGCGAGTTTCTATACTGAATGATGAGAGGAAATGGAACGAGCATTGTGCGAAATGAGAAACGGTGGCATTCGGTTGGGCATCGATCTAGCTCTGAAGTTTTTGCGAAGAAGGAAAGCGTTTCTCTTGGCGTATTTTTCCGATTAGTCCGCCCCAAATGGTCTTTCTCAAAATCAGCATTTAATGAACAGTAGGGCGCCTCTTTGTAGGCTCGTTAGCGTATCTGAGTGTTGAGTGTTCCGTAGTACAAGGTGCTGAAATGCGATCAAATGCTGCAGAGGCTTTAGTCGTATAAAGCAGGGGGAACAAGCAGCTGCTGCTTATCTTTCAAAGATGGTATACCGGGGGGCGGTACAGTACGTCCCATGTGAACAGACCCGTGTGCGTGCAGCGTGTTTTAATTGGCGTACCCACTGGAATGAGGTAAGATAAGAATTGTGTGGCGCACTTGAGCACACAACGGACAGGAGCTATTGTGGCGTGATGTGATCTGATGGGTGACGCGTTCGGGCTCAGGCTCCTCGTGCGTGTTCGTGTTTTTTGGCTGCATCCTACATCGTGTACATGTCTATTTTCGATCATATCGCACTGATTGTACATTGCAGCGTCGAAGTGCAGAAAGACCCAGTATTAGTAGACGTACTTGCAAGGCCTTCGTGCATGATTGTGGTGCCTGTCTGCTGGATAACAGAGGCAGCGCCGTGATTTCTCCTGCCCTAATGGCGGCGATGCTCGCAGTAACTTACGCATTCGGTGTTCTCGAATAGATATTTACTGCTTTTGACACCTTGTTTGCAATGAGCGCCCCCTCCGCTGTCACTTTGCGTCTTGTCGTCCCAACACGTCTTCGATAGAAACAGGAGTGCAGATTCCCGAACGGAGCGCACTTTTTCGTTCATACCTTCGTGTAACTGAGCGAGTTGATGGAAAACAAGTGCAACGGGTGTGGAGGTGGGGCCCGGATCCTTGCGATCAACCATCCGAGCGAATACCTCCGATTCTTCATCACCTTGTGATTGATATCTAGTTCTAATGCCGTCTATCCTTGTGCTCTTCAGCTGTCGGCATTGTTGAGGAATTCCTCTATCATTTGGTTTCTCACCAGTGTACCAAATGAACTCATTGTTGATATGTTAATGCACTTCATTTTGGGTGCAGTGCATATTATGCTAAAGGGTCCGTAAAAAGTCGACAGGACATGGTAGCCAAAGTTTATATTTGGACTGCATACATTGTGTGACAATAAAACGTAAGGCGAGAGGCTACACGTGTAGTCTCAACAATTGTTTTCGATGTCCTCGAACCGTGCCCATCGACTTTTTACGGATACTTTATTATCGTGCTGGCGAAATAAGTTGGCGATGGACGCGGTCGTGGTATCTCTGATCTGTAAAATATGGGACTTGGATTGAGAGCAGTTATTCGTTTTCTAGACGGATCCTTCTGTGATAGCTGAGCTACGGAATTCTCCTGATCTCTCGCCTATATTTGGTGTGATATTGCCAAAGAAGAACGTTCCTCCGATGATTAACGGTAGGTGCTATCTGCCCTCTCGGCCGAGCACTCGAATGACGTGTTCTCTCCACACACAGGGTCGACAAATGGCCTTGGCAACAAGCGCTCCTTGCAACATGTGCAAGCTCAGGTGGTGAACGCCTGTACGCATGCGTTCCTGCTTGCGAACGCGTTCTCTCTCGCAGGTGAACGCGTTCTTGCGTCAAGAACAAGAAGCGATGGAAGAACGTATTAGGGTGTTCGTCGAGCAGCAGCATGCAGCTTTCGAGACGATGAAATCTCAGGTCAAGTCGCAAAAGGCATTGGTCACGAGGTAAGTTTGTCATCGTAGTTTGTCGAACCAATGAACAATGTTCTTCGTCTTAGCATTCTCATGCAAAAGACTAACGCTAGCGGTGCCGATGACGACGAGAACGATAGCGCGGTGCCGCTTTCGCCCTTGTCGTTGCATTCAGGTTCGTCCCCTGACCAGAACGTGAGACTCAATCGAAAACATTTCGGTCTTTAGGTGATACTTCGCCAGGGCTGGCCGCCACTTTGCGCACGGTGAACGCCGTGAGCGAAAGCAAGTCGGGCAGTGTAGACGGGCAGAGACCGAAGGCCACTTCGGTACGCAGATCGAGTCTCGTCGATCCGTCTTTCGTATAACCTCCTTCTTGTGCAGACGCCTTCGGCGGGTGTGTGGAATAGAAAACGCCACACAGGTGCTGGTCGTGTGCGTGGTTTACCCGAGCGAGAACCACGCGATGATGAGCAGGAAGTGTTCAGTCTCGATGAGCAGGATGACCACTTCGTTGTCGATGAGAACGGCGCTGTTGTACACCTCACGACCGCCGATGGCTACTCGACGGACGCTGAAACCGATGGTTCGTTCCTATCGAGTAAGCCCTTTGGTCCTCATTTCCCTCGTTTTATAGATAGTGGCACGGGTGAAGAAGTTAGCAAGTACTTTACGACGCCGCGTCACGTTGTGCTCCCCCAGGTGGGGGCAAATCAGCTGATTCGGATGCAGCATGGAGAGCAGGTCGACACGACACTCCGTGAAGTGAGCAACTTTGGCACGAGTGTGCCCGTTAACATTCCTGCGCAGCGATGGCCTGTTGGGCTCAAACACTCGACGTCGGATGAGGACGGCGCTCATGTATGTGCGAGGAAGGGCAGAAGCTGGGTGGGAGAGGTCGAATCCGAACCCTAAAAATTGACCCGAACCCGACCTTTACTGGACGGTGATCGCTTCTTTTTCTTCAGGTTCAGAAGGGCGTTCGAATGAACGATGCTGCGAACAAAGCACTCACGGATATTGACGAGAAGAAGGATATCGTCGGAGATGGCGAGTATTCACCGACGTCTGAAGCAATAACGGCGGAGAGCTTTCAGGTGCTGGCCCGTTCGGTTCATCCGGTTGATGATCCAGAACGGCTGTTCGGTGCAAGACCGAATCGCCGACGGTATCGGACGGGGGAAATTATTCGAGCGCAGCAGCTTCGCGACTTCTAAAAGAAGAATGAACTTGGCACAATAAGCAATGCACGCTTCTTTACTTCGGATGAAAAAAGCGTTCTCTATCTAGCTTTCTCTTATTTTAAATCAGTTATTTGTGATCTCTCCACTCGGGAGTGAAAGAGCGTTTTCTGAGATTCGGTGACGGCGTTATTGCTCCACGTCTGTCAGCTTGGTAACGGAGGACGAG
This sequence comes from Prismatolaimus dolichurus, assembly GCA_034691745.1. Lineage (NCBI taxonomy): Eukaryota > Metazoa > Nematoda > Enoplea > Triplonchida > Prismatolaimidae > Prismatolaimus > Prismatolaimus dolichurus. The sequence goes on from JAQGBB010001473.1 coordinate 11,436, forward strand.
GCGCTTATCTTGTCGTTAGCATACGATTTCTGAGTGCTCTATCTGCTACTCTACTCGTTTGACCATCTGTATTTTTCTCGTTTTCTTACGCGAGTTTGAAGAACAAAGTTTCCTACGTCGTTGTCGCCATCGTTTTGGACCGTCCCCAAGTTATGAATGGAAATAGCTATCTACGTCAACTGTCTGTCGTTTTGGTCTGCACTGCATTTTCAATGGTCTTACATGTCTTGAGATCGCTGACTTTGTCGTTGTATACATGGCTGCACAACCGTCGCGTTGGAGGACGGCTTTTTCTCTGCCTTGTGGTTTTAGACATGTCATCTTATTGTGGTACGGGAGCTGGAAGGACGAAGAAATGTATTTTATATGTTTTAGCGATAGGATTTACCACGTGACTCTTTTTGGCATTGTCTTGGTATTTTGACGTTTTGTCGCCTGTGCACTACGGTTAGAGACAAGTTCAGTTGACAATACGTATGTATATAGTACCATCTCTGTCTCTCAACGAGAACGCTTTACTTCTGCACGCTGTTTGTTGCCTTGGTTTCTTCGTGGGCAGCTAGCTGATACCAGGTTGCTTCGCTGTGCCGACAGTGTTCCGGAAATCACCGGGCAACGGTTTGTGGGTGGATATGTCACTTATAAAATTTCGCGCAGGAAAATGATAACGCCTCTGTCGTATTTGGAAGAGGCTACTGTTTTATTTGTTGTGAAATCGAGGAAAAAAGGGAAGATAACTTTTGAAGGGGGGAACTCAACATGTAACTTCAGCATTCGAACGCGTCGTGCACATCCGAGCTTGCTTGATGTAGGAGGCATTTTATCGTAAGGCTTCGTAAGCCACTGCCTGCATAAAATGTAGGTTGTCGCTTGTGCTGGTTGACACATAGTACCTTAGATTCTATCTCGCAGGGCGCTGGACGGCGATCGTATGAGTCGGATCGTTGTGCACGTGTGTTCTTTGTGCGTGACGTTACTCGTATGTCTTCTCACTGGTGCTGTTGTGTGTTCTAGCTTCTTTTGGGGGTATTCTGGACTCGAAGTGTGACCTTCATCGTGTAGATGTATCAAATACCGTGCCGATGATGGGCTTCGAAAGTGTGTACTCACAGGCTTTTAGCGGTGATATCTCCGTTCTGCTAATGGCGTACTGTAGACCTGCTGTGTATGCTTTTCGAACTTTGCCGCTGCTGTGATGAGAAGAGCGTGTTCGGAGGCGTGCTGCCCGTCACTGTTGCTTCGTTGACATTCATTATTCGCTCTGGGGTTTTCTACGAACCTACTATTAACTGCTAAAAGTCGGGACGTTTTATACACTGTGTGAAAACGTGACGTGATTTATTTTTAACTAGAGTGCTCTGTAGTATCTACCATCGTCTTTGTGCTGTTCTATCGCCGATGACTACACTTCGAGACGTTAAAATTGGTTGTTCGTTTATTCCGTCTTTTTGCATCTTGTCTAGAGCGCGCAGCGCGTAATCAAAGACAACTAACTGGTCGCGTCTGTGTATGTCTGGGCGATAACTTTAGTTTTTCTCAACCGATTTTAGAAACTTCAACGCTAAAACTTATCAAGGGAATCCGTTGATTGTCCTTTTTTATTCTCGCTCGACTCTGTCCGATGCTTCTAGCGGTCTGTGCAGTAGGAGAGTGGACGTTCAGACGGAAAATTTTACACAAAAACGCGCACATACCACCGTTGAATGAAAATTGGCTTAAAAGTGGCGTTGCTGGGCACGGATTGTTAAAACCCTGGAATTTGTCGTTTCGTCCAGGGTCGATAAGAGGCACGCCTCCAATTTTTCTTGGGTCTAGTGCCCAGCGGGTTTTTTCCCGCCAGATAGGGGTCGTCCATAATTTACGTAAACGGAAAATTTGAATTTTTTGACCCCCCCTCCCCCCATGTAAACAAATTTATGTGTTAGGGA